>JAUNZO010002695.1:0-199232 GCA_031894775.1 Chloris gayana
TACTGTGACATTTGTTCACGCAAACAACACCACCAAAGCCTTTTATTCTTGTTTACATTTGTTCATGCAAACGGTTGAGTTAATTAGTTTTTACATCTGCATTGATTCTTCATCACCCTCCCCGATTTAGTCGTGAGTTTTAACCAGACCAGACGGGGTCCAACTGAACTGACCCGTAGCATCATTCATTGTGGCCCCCTTCCCCTCGCAAAGCATTATTCATTATTGGCATCGATCGCACCGTGCAGTACTGTAGCATATCCAACACGTCCAACGTGGGTGCGCTTGCTGTTGGTTTTACTGTAGCACATCGTGAAATGATGACCCGTTCGCGACTGAGCCAGTGATGTAGTAGCACAACTTTCTGGTGCCTGCTCTGCCGGTACGCTCAACCCGACCAGGCCATCCAAGCGCGTAGTACGTGGTCACCTGGCTCGCGTCTCTCGCACCTGGCTGGCGGTCGTCATTCCCACCGCCTTTGACAGGTTCTAGAACCCATGCCGGTTCGCGGTTCTGAAACCGACCTGACCAGCGGGCGCCGCTCGGTGACGAGCACACGGCACGCCAACCAACCCGCGCATATTCACTCCACTCTCATCACCGCTAGTATACGCGGTGCTAGGCCCCGCCCCCGACCCGTCGTGCGCGCATCACTTTTTGTCCGGCCCGCCTTGGCGCCATCAGTGCGATCCACCGCCCGGCCGGCCGCCGGACGCGACAGTCCCCGACCGCCAGCGCTTTTACTCGGTGGTCTCGTACGCGGCCCAGATTTGGAATCACAAGCAAGCAGGAAGCGGAGATCGCATCCGATCCGGGCATGCCGATGCGATGCGATGCGAGCGAGGCCAGAGGGAGTAACTTTCGCTTCAATTCGAAAGAGGCCATGACTTTTTCGGGACACGCGCTCAGCTCGGCCACACAGAAAGGCACAAAGCGGGAGACATTGTTTTTGTTGCTTTTTACGGCGGGGCGGGGGTGGGGCGTGTCGTGCCGACCGCTCAAAAAATTCGGCAAACCAGAAAGACAAGACGACCAAGAGGAGAGAAGAAGAAGAAGAAATCGGGAAGGACCAATTAAGCAGTCCCTGTCAAAATTGATTGTTTCTTCTTCTTAACAAGAACAAATCTGTGCACGGTTACCGGTGACGGACGGATCGGCGGCACGGGAGTGAGATGAGGATCAGGCGAGTATCATCTGGAAGAGCATGTCGTTCCAGATGTCGATGGGGCCGGGCAGGCACCAATGGATGCAGTCGTTGTAGAGCTGCACCTTCTCGTTGGGCCAGTGGCCGTATCGGCTGGGGTGGCCGTCGGGGCGCATGAGCATGGCGGCGGTGGCGTCCATGAGCATGAGGCGCCTGCCCTTTTCCTGCGCGGCCCTGGCCGCGGCGCGGTACTCCTCCATCTGCGCGTTGTAGAAGTGGAGGTCTCGACCCTCCATGACGGTCTGGTTGGCCCGCACGGGGTGCGTGCGCTTGCAGTCCCCGCCCTGGTCCCACGTGCCGTTCTCGAAGTGCGACATGGGCGAGAGCATCCGCACGATGACCCGGCCGCGGAGGCGGTCCAGGTCGTTGATGGCGCGCAGGGCGACGCGCCAGGCGCGGCGCTGCGAGTAGTAGAGCGTGAGGTCCGGCACGCCGTACTGGCGCGAGCAGAAGCTGCAGCCCACGAGGCGGCGCTTCTCGTAGAAGAGGGAGGGGCGGGAGAACCAGTTGGCGGCGGAGACGAGGACGTAGTCGAAGCGGGGGAGCTGGGAGACCCACGAGTCGTCGGGCTCGTCCAGGTACAGGCTCCAGTGGCCCGTGTGCGCCGGCCCGTCCTCGGCGGGCTCGCGCGCGCGCACCAGGAACGGCGACCAGAACATGCTGATGGTGAAGTTGTAGGCGCGGTAGTGGTACACCTTGTTCTGCGTCGACGGGTTCGCCGAGACGTCCTTGGGATACGCCACCTGCGTCGTCATTGTTTCTTTCTTTTCAGCAACCAAACTCTCAACTATGCCTATGCCTATGCGTGTCAGAAACAAGGCACATCTTTTCGGTTCAGTTCGCCCAGAAGAGAGAGAGAGAAGCACCTTCCAAAAAGAGCCAGAGGAGGAGGAATGGATACCTGCGAGAGGAGGCAGAGCAGCGACTGCATGTGGTTCCTCGCGAGCGAGTCCCCGACGAAGGCGAGCGACTTGCCGCGGACGAACTGGAGGAACTGCAGCGGGTCGAAGCGCGGCAGCTCGCAGCCGGAGGGGCGCCACCGCCACTTGAGGAAGCCCAGGTCGGGGCGGCCGTACTTGAGGCAGTTCTGGTGCTCCTGGATGTGCGGGCACGTCTTGTGGTTGTAGTAGGGCGCCTCCTTGTCCGGCACCCACTCCCCGCGGAAGATGTCGCAGTACTTCATCACGCTCACCACCGGCGTCGACGACGCCAGCTTCGCCGTGCGCGGCGCCACGCCCACGCCCACCAGACCGAAGTACTGCGCGTTCGTCAGCACGATGAGGATGGCCAGCGCCGAGAAGTAGACCGGCACCGGCCCGAACAGGAACCGCACCACCCAGTGGAGCTTCATCTCGCTATCGGCTACCAAATCCTTCTTCAACTTCTTCCTACACCGCCTAATCTCTATCCCCTGTCCCCCTCCCGGCTAGCTACTAGTAGTAGTTACGCGTCGCAAGAATTCGCACCCGAAGCTAGCACGAGAGCATGGCGCGGCCGGCGAGCAACCCTCTGCCGGCGGCCGCCGCTGATGGCTAAAGCCGCGTTTTCCTTCCTCCTGTTTTGAAAGAAAGGTGAGAGAGGCCTGGCTGTGTGTGTGTGGTCGCGACTCACGGGAGAGAGACTAGTAGTAGGTGCGCGGCCGGTTTCAATACTGCCGGGTGGGCCTCCTCCTCGCAAGGGAACATGTCCGTCCCCATCAATATTTATCAACCTCTATCTACTAATTAAAGCCCGAACCCCTCTTCTTCCTTCCTCATTATAAATTGTCCCCGCATGACCTCTGTTGAGTCATCCATCGCGCGCCATTTGCCGAGCTGTAAATCGAGCCGTCTCCCTCTCGGACGAGTGATGATCTGGTCGTGCGGAGGCACCACTCGGCAGGCCCGCGCGCAGATCGAACGCGATTATCCTACGCGCGCCCCGGGATGCGGTGCAGAGGAATCGACCAGTGGGAATCAAACGGGTTGGGGGAATAAACAAACCAAGCAAAAGAACAGGATTAGGTAGTATCGGCCGCGCGATCGATGGTCGAGCGAGCGCGCGTCCACCGATGAACGACATCCGTTGTTGCGCGCCATGAGCACATTCGGAGGCGGCATGTCTGTCCGGGTGGCGGCGATCGAGCGTGGGAGATGCTTCTGGTCGGGGCCAACTGGGCTAGTGGCACCAGCCACGAGGAGCGCCGAGGAAACGGCCCGCGGCCGGGCGCCCTACCACCCGATTCACTCCGAGTAGTAGCCGTCATCGCGTTCCTGGTGGTGTCTGGTCCGGTATCGCCCGGTCTGAACCGGCCATCATCCCGGGACTGGCGACAGGCACGGCCCGTGTTAGCGTTACCATTTTCGGAGCAAGAAACAAGCCGTGAACTGTTGACACGAGCCGGAGCAACGCTGCATGCCGATTAGAAGAGTAGGGCGAGAGCCGAGAGAGGAAACGGTTGCGCGTCAGTGGAGAAATGGCTTGTCCTCGTGCGGTACTTATTACCCGGCTCAGAGATGGTTACACACTTACACCTGTGCGTGAAGGAGACAGCAGTACGTGGCGCGAGCAGCCGGAACAGCTGTCACGGCACGGGGACCGCGCGCCTACCCGGGGACGTGAAAACGCCGACGAAATGATCTCTCTCCCCCGGGAAAGGGCGTGGCAGGGGAGGGTCACCGCACCGCCTCGGTAAAAATCTGTTCCGCGACTCCGCGTTAGCGATCGAGCGAGCACTGGCGACGCGCCTCGCGTGCGCGCGTGATGATGAAAGCGACGCGCGCGGCGCGGTCCGTAAGCCGTAGTAACCTTGGCTTTGGTTTGGATCCGGCGTTGTGTCCGTTGAATTTTTGGTGTTAGGCGAGGGCTCCCGCTGATGTTGATGGCGATGATGGTGATTAGTAGGCGACAAAGTGGCAGGGGGGCAGGTAGTACAAGTGATGCTCAATTGCTCATCACTAGCGCTGCACATGGCAGGAAATCGGGGCTTGCGGCTTCGGCAAGGGAGACCCATTATATTTCCACTCCGGTTCACAAAAATGTGAAGGAGAGACGTGGAATGGGCGATTTCTTGTACCGGCAACCATTTGGCGGCAGCTCGGTTGAGTGGAACTGAAATGCCCGAAACGCTTTCACCGACAGAACTAGACGAGCCCGCGGCGCGGAGTGCGGAGTTGGGTGGCGGGCGGAACTACAGGATCCGCAGTTCCATTCTACGCGTAGACATCATGAATGGTCTCAGGGGGCAAGGGCATGGACTCGTGGGGATGTTTGTACATTGCACATGGAGGTGAGTCAGTACCTGCTACTCCGGCTCAACAAGCATGCATGGTCTCATTGCTAAACAATGTTCAGAGCAGCGTAAACAATTGAACAGACCTGTCACTACTGCAGTTCCGCGCGAGGGGATCTAGATCTATAGTACTATCCAAAGACTATTATGTTGTTGCAGTAACAATGTTTCAGAGGGAGAGGAGCCTAAAAGTGCAAAGTGTGTAAATTGAAACCTATTACCACGCGTAGTACTGTCACGAAAGTGAAAAGGCATTGGAGGTAGGAAATCTTAGCTCTGGACCATCGGGTGTTTGAATTTCGATGGTCCGGGTTGGGGCGGTTGTAGGAGCCACAACCCCCGGCAGCGGCGTAAATTTCCGAGCTGGTACCGTCGTCATTGTTCACCACATGGGTTAACTGCTCCTGCACGTGAGCGGCCAAGATCTGGCCACTCCTAACCAGCATGGGCAAATCGATTTGATTTTTACTAATAACTTTGCGTCAAAGTTAACGCTGGTGCGGCGACTGTTGTCGCTACGCCGCATGGACCAGCTTCACCTTGACCTCAAAGTCATGCATGGCGAGTGGATGCAGCCTGGGCCTGGCGCGCGTCCTTGTGACCGTGTCCCTGGTTCGACGGCAGCGGTGGCCCAGAAACATGATCCTCTGCGCCACGCCCCATCTGAAAATGTCCAGAATCGACTAACCGTGATTAATACCGCTTACGGTTGGTAAAAAATACTAATAGCGGTGTCGCCACGTCCGACGCACACCGACACCGCTTGGGTGCAGATTTGAACGAGTGGTGGCTGGCACGCTGGCGATGTGGGCTTACAGGGTACAGTAGTACTACTAGCAGTAGCAAACGAAACCTCGACCGGCAGTGGACAAGGGCTACTGTAACTGTGCATCGGAACAGCGGGGCACGGTAAAAACGTGGCACGGAACGAGCAAACCACCGCCCGTCGGTGGATACCGGGCTCACCGCGAGGCTGTGCAGAACACGCGCGACTACCCGCTCCGACAGCAGCGCGAGCGGCGGCGACGGCAGATCGCAGAATCGCAGCGCCGTCGATTGCCGGCGACCACGGCTTGAGTGGTGGAGTGCACGATATCGAAGCTGGTCGTTGGCGGTTCAACAGTCAACCGGAATGTTCAGCTGGAGATTATCCGTGGCGTGTTGAACATGGGCACTGATAATACTATATAACGCGAGTCGAGTCGTTCTGAATGGAGTTTAGCTGGGACGCGCTGCCCGCCGGCCGTTTCCACGCCCGGCTCCGCTCGTCAAGGCATATATGCGTCCAGCTGCTTATCCGGATTTTGATTACTTGTGGCGCAACCGTGGGATAATAAGCACAAAATTTCTGCGTTCTTATTATTGTTGGAACAGCGGATCGATAACCCACAGCAATCAATCATTGTGAGCACGTGGATTGTATCAGTAGTATCGTGCGTAGTGCGGCGGGAATGGCGATCAACCTTGACGCGTTCGTTCCAACGGGCAAACGGAAGCGAAGACTTGTTGCACCCGCTGCCCGCAGCAGCTTCGGTTATCGTGGTGTACTGTATGATTTAAGTCGACTTGAGTGATCTCCACGAGGGCAACAACGTGTTTGATGGTTCCTGTTGGCTTACCTGGCTTTCACTAGCACCTGGTGTTGACTTATTCTGCAATGCGCGCTCGTGGCCATTTTGGAACAAGTAGACGTGTCTCCGTTCAGCCGTGCTGCCACGAATTGTTTCAACCATCATCGCTACAAGGTTCAAGGAAATACATCAGTTTACGGCATGCGCATAATGGATTATGAATAGATCGACAGTGCAGCAAAGATGAAAGGACTTACAAGAACTGCAGCTACGATGAGAGCAGCACATTAACAAGGGGCAAAACATAATTGGGCTGGTTAAGATATATATATATATATATATAAATATAAAGAACCATCAAACACGGTAAAAACATCTCATACAGTGGTTGTTACACATGGATCTGCATATATCACAACCATTGTTCTAAAGAAACGACCGTTTATTTGTTTCCAGCTAGGTGTTTCGATATGAGAAAGAGAGACCCTGTCGTATCATACAAAACTTTACAGGAAACTGCAGCTGTAAATTGTTCAAGATCCAGGTAAAAATTATGGTGAAAGCTATCTTAGCCTGTTACCAAAGAAGTCCAAGCTAGGAACATACAACCAAAACCAACTGCCCCAACCACCACACAAAGTACCTCAAATTAGGGAAAACCCTGACTGATAATGAGTCAAGAGTCACAAAAAAGGGGGCTACCAATTAAAAGGTCTGCTTAACTAACACTAATGAGCAAGTGGTAGGAGCCTCTCTCATCCATGCACCGCTCTTGCGGAAGTCAGCAATTCCGGCAGGTCAATAACACATAAACTTTTTGCAAACTGTAACCTTGTTTTAGTATCTCACAGAACTGAATCAGATAACACGTTGAAGGAAAAAGTTGTCAAGCTACTTCAAGTCACAATATCATATATTTACATGGAAGAAGGGACCACACATGGAAATCTATGAAATAGGTGTTGGCTACGACCGTGTTTCTCTGGGCACATCTTTGCTACAATAGTTTGGTAGAAGCTGTTCAGAAAATGGCAACAATCAAATGGAGATAGGAAACAGATTAACTCGTGTAGCACTACCTATCCCATAAACGAAGAGAAAGGAATGCAGCAGTTTTGTTGCTGAATGAGGAGCAGGAGCATGCTGTTCACTGTTATAAAGGAATAGCGCTGATTACTGAAATAAGAGTTTTCTGGTCTAAAATAATGGTCAGAAAACTCCTCTACCGTAATCCCACAAAAGGACAATAAAAATTTCATAGTTTGAGACGAGGATGCCGAACAGGACTAACAGGAAACCCATACGAAGGCTCGTTCCTTACTCGAAGCTGCAGGCTCATCAGATTTGTGATCCTGAGAAATAAACACCCAATGGTCATTACACTTTCTGACGGTGGTGACAGAAACATTGCATTGAATGGCAAAACGGTCGTCCTTAAGACACTCCGATTTCTCCAATTCTGTCATACTGATGATATCCTTGGGATGTTCCATGTGAGAAATCGCACAATCCAGTGTCACACAGCAATGCTGGCTCTCCCCACTGATCAAGCAGACATTCTTACAGTGAGCCGCAGGCGAGGACGACGGCGGTCGCTGCCGCCTCCGGCGCCGAACTGCGAACTGGGCTTGGTCAGAGAACTGGGCCGCTTCGATCTTTGCTAGACGGTCTTGACTCTTGAGGCCTAACGAGAGCCCACTAGTTTCTGTCACAATGCCCAGGAACAATGAGTCGAAGACCATTGGGCTTGGTCGCAGAACAACCAAAATCGTCGAGTTCATCAAGGCCTGCAGATTATGTGCTCGTTGTTGCTCTAATTACCTGTCTCTTTTTATCTTTTCTGCCCTGACAGAATCTTAACGACCATGAAAATTTATCGCATTTTTTATCATTCCGATTCTATGGATCTCAACATTACTAATTAGGGAAGCGCTGATCTTTTGTTGCCAGAAAATCACACTTGAGAGCTGAGGCTGGATCGCCTAATAACTGTTACAAACTGATGAAACATGCTTTGAACAAAGTTTTGGATCCTTGACTTTTCGTTTTTCAATTCTTGCATGAAGATTTTTGAAATAGGATCTTGGAAGACGTTCCGCTAAAAATATTGTCAAAGTCCCGTGCGAAACATGTCTTGCATCCATCCCAAGATCTGATAAGCTACTGCTTGATTTTGAATGAAGCTTGAATCTGAATCTTAAATAAACCTCCTTCTAAATACTGCTTAATTCAACATGAACAAATGCCATTTTCTTTTTTTCTTTTCAAGGTTCCAAGCGGGTTATATTTGAAGATTAGTAATATGAGGTGCTTCGGCAATCACGGATCAGGGATTAAGCATTGCAACTCTGGCACAGGAGAAAACTGAAGCAACTTTTTCCCAATGCTCGCGCAGGACAAAAACTGGAGTTGACCTGTTCTTAATCCAGCATGCATATGGACCACACTGGATTGAGGTAAAACTACCCTAAACCAAACAAAAATCACTATGCTAATTGAACCAAACAAAATCAGTCCATAAGGAACAAATAATGTGTCAATTAACCCGTGGTGAGGATGTGAAGCAGCATGTCATTCCAGGCGTCGATGGGCCCTGGCAGGCACCAGTGAATGCAGTCGTTGTACATGGTCCGCTTCTCGTTCTGCCAGTGCCCGTACCGGCTGGGGTGACCGTCCGGCCTCTTCAACATCGCAATCGTCGGGTCCATGAGCACCATATCCACGCCCCTCGCCGCCGCCTCCTTGGCCGCCTCACTGAACTCCTCCACCTGCTCGTTGTAGAAGTCCCGCTCCAGCTCGCTCATCGGCGCCGTCTCGTTGGCCCAGTACGGCCGCTTGCGCGGGCAGTCACCGCCCTTGTCGTAGGCGCCGCCCTCGAAATGCGACATCGGCGAGACCGTGCGCACGATCACCTTGCCCCGGAAGTCGGCGCCGTTGAGCGCCCGGAGAGAGGTCCGGAACGCCATCCGGTGCGAGTACCGGTTCGATGTGAGGTTGGTGGTGATGTTGAGCGCGACGTACCTGCCGCCGACGAGCTGCCCGCGCTCGTAGAAGTAGGTCTGCCGCGTGAACCAGTTCGCCGCCGAGAGGATCAGGTAGTCGAACTTGGGCACGGACGAGATCCAGTCGCCGGCCTCGTCGAGGTACAGATTGAACATGCCGTTGGCGATCTCCTCAAACCGCACCAGGAACGGCGACCACATTGTGTAGATTGTGAAGTTGTACGCCTCGTAGAACATGATCTTGTACCCGTCGTGCGGCCGCTCCGGATCCGACAGGTCCTTGGGCAACGCCACCTGCCATTCATCCACGCACCGCCAAACCTGAGCCTTCCAAAAACTTCCACTCCACGCGCAAGAACAAAGTCGAAGCAGAGTTGTATGTACCTTGGACAAGAGGCAGAGGAGGGACTGGTAGTGGTTCCTTGCCAGTGAGTCGCCGACAAACGCAAGCGTCTTGTTGGTGACCACCTGGAAGAACTTGTTCGGGTCGAAACGCGGGAGGTCGCACCCGTCAGGCTTCCAGCGCCACTTGAGGAACTCCAGATCGGGCCGGCCGTACATCAAGCAGTTCTGGTGGTCCTGGATGTAGGAGCAGGTCTCATTGGTGTACTGCGGCGAGCTCGGGTCCGGCACCCACTCGCCCCGGAAGATGTCGCACTTGGGGATCGTCGGCTCCGGCGAGATGTAAGGGGGCGAGGGGAAGGTGTAGTAGCTCAGGTACGGCATGAGGTTGGTGAAGCAGGACAGAATGATGATGGCCGAGAGGAAGATGGCGGCCGCGGGGCCGAAGAGGAGCTTCATGCAGAGAACCATGGCTACTCGCCTCGAGCCAGCTCTCCGGCTCACTGGCGAGTGTGAGTGTGCAGTCAATGCGATTCCAGTTTTGCTTAACACTAGTACTAAATCAGATAGATGTCCATTCTCACTGACTGTGTGCTTTTCAACGTTCAACGCCACAGCTTACGAAGAATTCAAAATTCAGTAATACCCCTTCAGGTCTTTGGGCCACATGTATTGGCGATTATTTAATTATTAGGACCCAAACTGCTAAACCGTTTCTTAAGGCAATGTCAAAATGGAAACTGTAATGTAAGATCTCAATGGAGCACCACCAGAACTTCAATATACTGCTACCCGCCAGGAAAGTTCAGCTAGATAACGTTTTTAACATTAGAGCTCAAATAGGATTTTTGTTTGCCCCCTGAGCATTAAGTTGATACAGTGGATCAGACTCTATGTCAGAAATTTACAAGGGCAAAGTCAAACTACAATTTGATAAGGCGGTGATATTTTTTCCAACTAAACAATGGCATGCACGAGTAATAATTTGTTCTTTTTGGAATATGTATGGCAGCAAATTATCCAAATCACAATCAGATTCCCAAAAAAAAATGATATTTGCAGAGATAATCATGGGACAAAACCAAATTTCGGAGTGGAACAGGCTAATATTTCAGCTGAAAAACAAACAAACTAAATGGTCATTTCAAAAATCAGGAGTGTACTCAACTAGATTAATGTAGAGGCACCTGCTTTGTTGCATTTTTGGGGAGTCAAACCTGTTGTAATGACTTCAACTAATGAAGAAGAACTGGAAGGGTATTACAAACTGTGTTCTACCTGCATTCCTGAAACAAATGACCATGCGTTTAATAACGCAAACAAGGAAATATACACCCTAATAAGTCCTTGTGTATGAAATCATGTCCAAATGACATTATTATTATTATTATTGAAACTGCACGGGAGTATTTTTAAGTACCATAATTCTTTTTTGTGTGTGGTCTATGGTCATGCTTGGGGCAGTTTAAAGTCCCTTGCTCTATGAAAGAATTTCTCTCTCTTCCCCCTCAAAACAAAACAAAGTTGTGCTTCATTATATTAAGAAGAAAGTAGGATAATAACCCGTTACAACACATGCACACTCAAATTGTTTTTAGAATCACATTCATGCCTGTGAAAATATAAATAACGATGTCATAGCAATTAGCAACTCCATGAAAGAATTTCTAGATGTGTGGCTGCCAAGACCAATACCTATGACTTGGGTTTGTATTGTTTAGCTGTCACAGCTTGAACTAAAAGAAAATAGACAATAGAAGTCATATAGAAAAGTCAAGAAAATAACACAATTGCTAAATTTTCAGATGAAAAGGTATTTTATACATATTTTCTTTTCTTAACGTATATGTGGTGGATCTTACTCTTCAGTTCAAGACCAAAAGTACGGCTCTAGATGTGGCCCTTGACATGTTGAAGGAATGGCTTATAGTATCAAGTTTAAAAGAAGAGAAAGAAGGGAAAGGCCAGAGCAAGACTCATGTAGTTCTTTCAGCTGATTAGTAGTCATTATAATGGCTGAGCTGAAGTTAGTAGTCATTATAATGTAATATCAAACTAGTATCATCCGTTCAACAACTGATTTTGAAAAAATAATAAATAGATTCACTTCCAACAAAAGTGGGATATTTTTCTTAAAAAGAATGCTGCATGGGCTTAGCTTTTATGCTGGAGCACCTACTAGCAGTTCACCCAAAACTGTGAAGCACTTGGGATTGAGATGAAAAAAAAGAGATCAATGTTATTAGGTCGATAAGAAATGAATGATATCGATGAACACACATATTAAATTGTTCTTGTTAATTATACCGAGGAGTTGAACTTTTCATAGTGGCTGGGTGGATTTGAACCACGTTGTGGAATGCTAGTTTTATCTGCTTCGAGGAATCTGAGTTCAGTTAGCCAAGTAGAATTGCCAGCTGCCTGAATCTTGATGGGCAATTCCTTAGGAGCGTTCATTGCAAAATAGCATAATTCCATATATGTTAGTATGTTACTGGTATATGTTTCAATGACATATGAGACCCATATATATCACTGACGATAGCATATACATGATTGTACATTTTTGAAATGACTTACAAAAAATGTAATATTTTATAAGTCATTGCAAAATTGTAGGTCAAATTCAATATACTATCTTATAACAAAAATGTAGATCAGAATTTAGATTTGTTAGAGCCCATTCTCCATTCAGAAATCTTTCCCTTCAGAATCAAGAAATTAGATGATCCACAATAATAGTGCCTCGCTGGATTCTAATGTTGGAGGTGGGCTAGTTCCAATTCTGGGACCTTTGTGAATGCTAATTCTTCTGCGCCCAAAACAATATAATTGAATGACCTACAATAGTAAATAAGTGCACATGTGCATGAAAAACTATATTGAATGTGATTGATCTAAAATTGCAGATTTTCTCATTGACAGTTCGTCACAGCTAGGTTTTTGGAACAATGAAAATGTACGGCTGAAAGAGTAAATATGTATTGATGGAGACAAACCCCTACAGTTTTTAAAAAAAATCACAGGTGTTGATGCATGTAAATATTAGGCTGTTATGATGAGATCTTGAATGGGCGGTGATTTGACAGGTCTCCATGACTAAATGTTCTTTGCCTTGTGTTGCGTGACAGAAAATATTTTCTTTCTAGTCGACAGTTGTTAACACTATAAACCATTTGCGTTGCCTCTGGTCGTCTGCTATGCGCAACCTAAACAATTCTGAAGTACCAAAAGAAAATAAAAACTTAACAATCCTAACATTCGTACCAGAGCATGTTTTGAACAGCCTTTCAAATCTTGGATTTTGAATTAAAATTCTGAATCTTAGAAATTATTCATTCCTCTAAGCCAAAATACAGGATATTAGATGATCTTTGACATTGAAGTATCATCTCGAACCAATTAATCAAACTATTGTTAGAAACGAATAATTTAAAATATCTTGTCCTTGAACATGTCTTGAATCCATCCCAAAGATCTGCATCTTGAACTTTTACTCGAGAATGGAGACCTTGACATATTAAACGCAAAACAAATTATTTCCATCTCAAGGCTGCTCGTGGTACATGGCAAGTTGTTTGCTACTTCGAACTACTCTCTTCGTTCTAAATTATTACTTATCATTATAAGCTTCCGCAAAATGTCAAATACCTGTATCTTTGACCATTAATGTCTGAAAATTAGTTTAACTTGAATAACATATAAATTATATATTACGACAATTGTTCTTATGGAATCTACAAATAGTATATATAAACCTTATGATATATTCTATGAAGTTTCATAAATTGATGGTAAAAGAAATAATATTGACTTAGAGTGCAGTTAAAAGTAATTTATAACGGAAGAAGTACATGTTTACGGAAAAAGGGAATGCACACGTGTATACAGCAGGGTGCTGTTTTATTTCTTTCTGTTGTTTCAACAGCAGGTTAATTGACATGAATCACAACTGTGTTTTTTTCCCTCCTAACATGATCAATGAATAATATTTGATGCTCCAATTAGTACCTTACAAATTTAATGGAGCAACTTTATCCAATGTTCACACTGGACAAAAGGATGTAGCAGAGCTGTGCTTAATCCAGCATGCATGATACGAAGAACTAGGCTAAACCAAACAAAAACCAGTGAGTGCGTCAAGCACAAAACAAACCCAACTTGTGTGTTAATTACTCTGAAAGAATGTGAAGCAGCATGTCGTTCCAGGCGTCGATGGGCCCGGGCAGGCACCAGTGGATGCAGTCGTTGTACATGGATCGCTTCTCGTCGGGCCAGTGCCCGTACCGGCTGGGGTGGCCGTCCGGCCGCTTGCAGCATCGCGGCCGTCGGGTCCATGAGCACCATGTCGACGCCCCTCGCCGCCGCCTCCTTGGCCGCCCCCTGAACTCCTCCACCTGCTCACTGTAGAACCCCTGCTCCAGTTCGTTCAATTCAACCGTCTCGTTGGCGAAGTACGGCCGCTTGCGCTTGCAGTCCCCGCCGGCGTTGTACGGCCCGCCCTCGAAGTGGGACATCGGCGACAGCGTCCGCACGATCACCTTCCCCCGGAACCCGAGGCCGTTGAGCGCCCGGAGAGACGTCCGGAACGCCATCCGGTGAGGGTAGTAGTTGGTCGTGAGGTTGGTGGTGAAGTTGAGCGGGACGTACAGGCCGCCGACGAGCTGCCCGCGCTCGTAGAAGTAGCTCTGCCGCGTGAACCAGTTCGCTCCGGAGAGGAGCAGGTAATCGAACCGGGGCAGGGACAAGAGCCAGGCGTCGGGTTCGTCAAGGTAGAGCCTGAACACGCCGGGTCTGTCGGCCATCTCCTCCGACCGCACCAGGAACGGCGACCACAGGATGTAGATGGTGAAATTGTAGCCCTCGTAGTACATGACCTTGTTCCGGTCATGTGGCTTCCCCGGCTCCGTCATGTCCTTGGGCAACGCCACCTGCCCGTCCATGGACAAAAGCCGGCGACGTGAGCCTCCTCCAAATTCCATTTGTAAGGAAAAACAACTAATAAAGCGGGTCGACGAGGGAAGAAATGCAAAATGATTGATGCATGTTAAAGTGTATAGCAGTGGTACGGACCTTGGACAAGAGGCAGAGGAGGGACTGATAGTGATTCCTCGCCAACGAATCACCGACGAACGCGAGCGTCTTGTTGCTGACCACCTGGAGAAACTTGTGCGGGTCGAACCGGGGAAGGTCGCACCCGTCAGGCTTCCAGCGCCACTTGAGGAATTCCAGGTCTGGGCGGCCGTAGAACATGCAGTTCTGGTGGTCCTGGATGTAGGAGCACGTCTCGTTGGTGTACTGCGGCGAGCTCGGGTCCGGCACCCACTCGCCCCGGAAGATGTCGCACTTGGGGACCGGCTCCGGCGAGAGGTAGCGCGGCGCGGGGAACTTGTAATAGCTCAGGTATGGTAACAGATTGCTGAAGCAGGACAGGAGGATGACGGCCGAGAGGAAGAGAGCGGTTGCAGGGCCGAAGAGGAGCTTGATGCAGAGAACCATGTCTGCTCACCTCGAGCTCACTGACGAGTGTGAGCAGCAGTTGGTACTTGAACTCACGGGTGTTCAACGTTCAACACCACAGCTCACGATGAAATCATAAGTCAATACCTGTACCTGCATATGGAGAGGGGTGCAGGGGGACCTTCAGATCGTTTTCTTAGTATCAGATGCTTCGGTTGGTCACATGCATGGCTAACAGTAATATATCGAAATCGCTGTAGGATCAGCTACTAAACTCATCTCGGTAAGCGATACCTCAGACTACTTACGCTAATCCCTATATCTTGTAATGGAAGCAACGAGTTTTAATTTGGAGTCAGTCTATTAATGTAATGTAATCTTACATTTGAACGAAATACCAGCGTTTAACAGTGTTGCTCTGTCAGACTGTCACCCGCCATCTCGCATCACATCTCCAAAATGTTCGTGGACGGAGATGATATTTTATCGACTTCAGAACTCGACAAACATCAAGGGATTTTGCCGCCCCTCCTGAACATCATGTAGATACGGAGATCGGACTCCTCGTCTGACTTGGAACTTTCGTGAAAGACGATTCCGAAAACAGTGCTTGTTTTATCTTACCGAGGAGTTGAACTTCACAATTTAGGAGCAGCGTTTGCGGTGGAGAGGTGAACCCACGTTCAGGAACGTTAATTTTATCGCTTCAAGGAATCTGAGACCAGTGATCAAGGCAGAACGGCATTCATATAGCCAGCTGCGCGAGGTCTATTTCACATCTCCTAGGAAAAAATAATCGGCAACCATCACCTAACTTGATAGCGAATTCACCGCACCACCAGCTCCTACAAAAATAGTTCAGAGTTCTGATTCGGAGATACATTCTTATTTCAGAAAGCATTCCCTTCGGAATCAAGAAATCAGGTGATTAACAATGACAACGCACGGCTTTTTACCAGATTCAGACATTCAGTGTCAAGCAATCGGCCATGTGACTGTTTAAATGCCTATTATAGATGCTCGGATGAATCCAACTAGATGGACGCTTGGTCAAAGTTCTCTCGGAAACGATCTCAAGGTCAAGCAGCGTCGGTGCAACTAACTATTCTGTCAAACAAACCTTCTGCGTCTCTGTTAGTCTCTGGAGTGTTTGCAGCATATAGCCAACCGCATCGGTCGTAAGATATGTGCAAGAAATGGTACGTGGATGTGCGCTGCATGAACCAGTTACCAATAGCAAGGTTGGATGTTACGCTTTGCAAGGGGCATAGAATTTCCAGATTGCAATGCCAAGATTAGGTTCTACTTTCTGGCACCATACTGAAAAACAGTGGACGCAATCAGATAGCACCGTTGGATGCAGGTGAACATATAGTAGCATTTATTTTATTTTATCTTCGTGTGATACCGTCTCTTGATTCTCATATTTTCCAAGGATTTTGAATCTCAGCTATCTCCGGCTCTCAGCTCCGAGCCACGATACCTTTTTTTGTAAGCAAACCGAGCCTGATACGTACCGTTTTGAAAGCAAGTAGTGAGACTCATAGTATCTTGGGCTTAAGCCCAAAACAACATCAGCTGGGCTTGTTTTGAAGCTTGTATTAGAACAATATACATTACATGCACTATAGCTGTTCCAAGCTAGAATGGAAAAGGGTCCTTGGATTAGTAGGGAACCCATTAACTGTTTCTTGAACTTAACTGCCACTAGAAGTCAACTTACCAAACATATCTGGACAAAAAAAAAACTTCCCAAACATTATTTTATAAGTTGCCAAAGCATAATGGTGATCAAATAATAGTTTGCAAACATTTTTCATCAACATCATTTGCTTCTATTTTATATAGCATCTCGATAAATTAACTTTGGTTGAGACTAGTTCATACAAGTACAACATGAAATGTTATCTTAAGCATCATCTTCAGTTTCGAAAACCCTTAACATTAGCTAAAAATTGCTAGTTTGGAGTTTCCATCTAAAAGATTATTCCCATCATTCAAATGTGCATGCACTTTTTGTGCAGCTAGATAAAGTTAGGTTATGTCCAAATAAGCTCCTTGTGAAACAAACATTAAGAGAAATAGTACTTAGGATACTAAAGCACATTTCTACAAAAAGAAATACATAGAAATGAATATTAATCTTTGAAGGTCAAATTACTTTCATGTATCTTCCTAAATCCCATCGAGCTAAATAAATTATCTTCAACTTGCATCATCCCTAGGAAAAAAATGTGAGTCCCTTGTTTTTTTCTCTACCCCATATATTTAGTTCGTGTGGTACTTTTTTCTCCATTTATTTGTTCAAAATATAATTAATAAGATGGTTTTTTTTCGTCTAAATATACATTTTTTCTACCATATGGTTATTACGTTGTCGCCAATTGTACCATGACATGTGTAATCATAATTTATCGGAAATACTTAAGTGAACATAGGGGCATGTGCCCACCCTACCTTTCTTATTAATTATGATTAAATATAAATATTAAATATCTGACTATACTATTAAACATGTCAAACTAGTTGTAGCTATGTTGTCAAATAATAAATTCAAGTACAAAACATATCAAATTTGACAAACTCATCAAATTTAATTAATAAAAAGCTAGGTTGGCACATGCCTTTATGCAACAATAAGGTCATGACATAAGCTACATATGCAAGGTTTTCGATGGATAAGCTCAAATCATAAGCAATAAGCTAGCATGAAGCATTATTAGATTCTACCAAACACACCCTAATGCTTTCCTTTTCAACATCTATTATATATTCTTTCAAGGCATGCATGTTCTTCATCTAGCCTTCCACTAAATATCTAAAATATAAAATCTCTCACTATGACATCAAAATAATAGTAAATATTACTCTTCATAGTCCTTTGGTTGGCCAGAACAGAACAATTATTCTGATTAAAAAAACCGATTTTGAAGCCACAAGAGAGAGTGGTAAAACTTACGTGCATGTCATGAAGAGAAAGATCGAAGAGAGACATGTAGAGAGAGTTTTTTTTTTTGTTTTGTGAGAAAGCCGTTTCTACAAAAGTGCAAGAGGTGGAAACTAACATGGAATAATATCTCCGCCTATTTAGATTGTAATCTGAAAGAGGGAGAAATGTTTGTTTTCACCGTTGCACTGAACAGTAGGTTTTCACTGAATGACACAAAAACACATACATGAAACTACACGAAAAATTTAGTGGCTCAACTCAAAGAGATTCTATATAGGCTAAATTCCGTATTTCCACCGCCGGCCGCGGCTACCTTGACCAAGTAAGCACAAACAAATTAATAGTGTTGATCAATTTGAGAGCAAGTAAAGCAGCATGTCGTTCCATGCGTCGATGGGGCCTGGCAGGCACCAGTGGACGCAGTCGCTGCCTCGCTTCTCGTGCGGCCAGTGCCCGTACCGGCTGGGGTGGCCGTCCGGGCGCATCCGCATGGCGGGCGTGAGGTCCATGAGCACCATCTCCGCGCCCCTGGCCCTGGCCACCTTCTCCGCCTCCCTGAACTCCTCCAGCTGCCCCCTGTAGAACTCGCGCTCCATCTCCTTGACCGGCACCGTCTCGTTCCTCCCGTACGGCCGCGTGCGCCTGCAGTCCCCGCCGCTGTCCCACTCGCCGCCCTCCCAGTGCGAGAACGGGGACAGCGTCCTCATGACCACCTTGCCCCGGAAGCCGGCGTCGTTGAGCGCCCGGAGCGACGTCCGGAACGCCATCCGGTGGTGGTAGAAGTTGCCGAGGTTGCTGGTGAAGTTGAGCGGCAGGTACATGCTGCCGATGAGCTGCCCGCGCTCGTACAGGTAGGCCGGCGTGGAGAACCAGTTGGCCCCCGAGATGAGCACGTAGTCGAAGAGGTGCACCTTGGAGAGCCACTTGTCGTCGGCCTCGTCGAGGTACAGGTTGTTCAGCTTCGTGTCGGGGTCCTTGTCCACCCGCACCAGGAACGGCGTCCAGAAGATGTGGATCGTGAAGTTGTACGCCTCGTAGTATATGACCTTGTTCAGCTCGTACTGGTTCCCCACGATGTCCTTGGGCTTCGCCACCTGTCATTGATCGATCGCCGGAAAACGTGAGCATTCGAGCGCCGCGACGAAAGACAGAAAATGAGAAGTGAACTGGTACGTACCTTTGACAGGAGGCAGAGGAGGGACTGGTAGTGGTTCCTGGTCAGCGAGTCGCCGACGAAGCCGAGCGTCTTGTTGGTGACGACCCGGAGGAACTTGTGCGGGTCAAACCGCGGGAGGTCGCACCCGTCGGGCTGCCAGCGCCACTTGAGGTAATCCAAGTCCGGCCGGCCGTAGAGCAGGCAATTCTGGTTGCCGTAGATGAAGGAGCACGTCTCGTTCGTGTACTGCGGCAAGTCTGGGTCCGGCACCCACTCGCCGCGGAAGATGTCGCACTTGGGGGCGGCGTCGTCGACGCCGGCAGGAGGTTGAAGGGCGAGGTGAAATTGGGCGAGAAGCTGAAGGGCGAGGTGAAATTGGGAGAGAAGCTGAAGGGCGAGGTGAAATTCGGAGAGAAGTTGAAGGGCGAGGCGTAATTGACGTAGCTCAGGTACGGTGCCAGCTGGTTGGTGAAGCAGGAGAGGACGATGACGGCCGAGAGGAAGATGGCGGCTGCCGGGGCCACGGGGACCTTGATCCATGCAACCATGGCAGCAGCTCACCTCGAGCGCGCTCCACTGCACTGACAGAGTGCGAGTGTGCAGCCGTCAGTGGCATTCGGGCTTCGCTTAATACTGCAACCCAGATGTCCAGTCTTGGCAACTGCGCATTGAACGTTCAACACCGTGGGTCAAAAACAATAATCCAGTATTACCACTTGCAATAAGAGAGAACCTTCAGATCGATCGGTCACATTCATGCCGACAATACTATACTGCAACTGCTCGGAACTCTCCAGAGTCGAGAGTGGATATTGGATGCTGTAGATTACCTACTGTACGCTGATCCTATACGATTTTCTAGGGCAAGTGGGCAACTAATACGTTTTTGGTGTCAGTGCAATTAATGCCACGATGGCAACTATAAACCACGATAATTGGCGTTCAACGGCGTTGTCACTCCTCTACTCCCAATCTCTCATCAAATAAGTCTCCAAAAAATTCAAGTAATTTTAATAATCTTCAATAAAACTGAACGGGGCAAGGGGACTCTTGCATACCAGAACATCGTCTAGTATATATCAGGTACACTCATCTCAAAATTCAGAAGTTCCGCAAACGAGAATGCTACATGCATGGGCTTCCTTTTCCACCGGCGCCCATATGGAGATGAAGAGTGCCTCGCAATTCACTCGATCTCACGAAGCACTAGCGAGATCAAAAGAAAACAAAGGAAGTCAATGCTTCAAGTCAATAAGAAATTAAAGAGCTGGACAAAAGATGATTTCGTGAATAGGGCTTTGTTTAACCTTACCGAGGAGTTGAAATTCACGTGGAGGAGAAGAGTCTGCGGTAGGGAAACCAAACTCACCATGAGGAACATTAGTTTTAGCTCTTCGAGGAATCTTCAAGCTCAGCATAGCCAGCTCCAATGTACTCCATATATTAGATATTTAGTAGTTTTTGGTCCAAAATAATGACAATTATTTTTTCTCAACTAATGGCCATTAGTTGAAGGGTATAGTTTAGTAATTACACTAAAATTAATATTTTTTATTCATGCCAATTTGTGTTAAATACATTAAAATTTGATTAGAATAGTAATGATGATGATTCAGATCAAGCTCCAGTGTTACTCCATATATTGCATATTCCTAATAGAAATAGAAAATCACTATAAGAAACCAAAGTATTAAGAAACCATGGTTTTAGAAGCCATTGTCAAGCAAAACCATGGTTTAGAAAAAAGAGGTCAGGAGTGAAGTTTTTAAAACTCCAAAATAGTTGCACTTTTACCAATACCATGGTTTTAAAAACTGCAAAACTTGTTACATCCAAACACCTCCATACCTCCTAAAACCAAAGTATTTTGCAAAACTGTAGGATTCTTACAAAACTCCAAAAATACTTTGTATCCAAACAGGGCCTAATCGTCATTTCACCGCGCTGGCAGTTACAGAAAAAAGTTTCAGATCGAGCTCAATAAGGGAAGCAGCTAGCATTCTCATTGGAATTAAAAATTAATTATAGCAATTGTAACACACCAGACTAAATGTAGTAAGCAATCGGCAATGTGGATTTTGAGATGGCTATGTCCCGACTAAAGGGAGCTAGTTGGAGACTTAGTCAAAGTTCTCTCTTAAATGAGATCTCAAAGCAATGTTAATGCAACTATTCTGTTGATAAACCTGCAGCATCACTGTAGCTATTGTGGATCTTATTCAGAGCACAGCGTAGCTCTATTGGTTATTATAAATGGTCAAACTGGGCGTACTACATGAACCTGTTAACAATTCTTTTTACCTAACCCTTTGCACAAGATCGTACTTCAAAATTCAAAATTCCGAAGTGTTCTGGGGCTATAGAGAAAAATTCTCTCAGTTGTGTGATTGCGAAATCAACGTGCAAAAGCTGAAGGGCAGCGAATAAGAGCTAAGATTCCACTGAACGAGATGAACTTGACCAAGATTTGGGACCTTGCAGCATTGAACTTTTTGAAGTATTTTCTTGCCATTTGAAACTCAACTAACTGACTCTACTTAAGCCGAAAAGCAAGCTAGCCAGATCCAACATCCAGGAAAGTTGGCACTTGGCAGATTTTAGCGCGCGGCCCTATAGCGTTAATGTGTGGGAGGCTGAAAATCGAATCCTAGTTTGTTGGGTGACATTCACATTCACTAGCCAATTTATCTCGGGGATAATGTTTAACTGCGTAAGTACTGGTCGATGCGTACGTATTGTGCACTATGTCATCCAAAGCTTTCATTGCGAGTCATCACTGGTAGTTTAAAAGATAGGTAAAAGAATATTTATTAGTTTTGAACAAACTTTGTCTGATTTCACGGTGTCTTCCTAAATATTGGATAGGACCATTAGTTTTATGGTGTCTTTCTGAATATTTTGGATATGAAAAACTTTGTCTAGTTTCAAGGTGTGTTTCTGAAAAAAAACATATTTTTAAATAAACCAGTAAATTAATAGTCACATACTGTTATTTCTAGAAACATATTTAAATTTTATTTCACATCAAGAGTAAAATAGTCTTTTTACCCTCCATTTAACACTGTTAAGGCCTAGAACTAACCAAAAGAAAAAAAAGGTTTCTGGCCTAATAAGGAACTTGGATTGTGGAACGGACATAGAAGGAATGACCATAGAAGGATAATGCGTGACATGCTCTTGGATATTATCGTTGCCCCTTTCCTTTGGATGGTTGTTTATTTGAAATATGATTCATACCATTTGGTTTGTATATGGTTTGTAAACAAACATTTAAACCAAATTTGATGTAAACATTGTTTTATGAATTCGATACCAAACTTATTACTTGGTAAAAAAATTTAGTTTTTGCTATGGCATGGACATCCATACAAAATCTTGTGGAAAATCAGAAAAAAAAATAGTGTAAATGAACCAAACCAAGACAATAATTAATAAGACGGGAAGAAATATGCATATTCTCGATGCCAAAGCTTCAAATGTCGTAGAAGATAGAGCCAGACTTCATGTAATTGCATATCTGTTTAATATCCATGAAGTTGTTAGCGTTGCAAGACTCCCTATCACTGCCACTCTGGTCTCCGTGATGCATAACTAATGGTAAACACTTTAGAGCATAGGGGCATATGCCCACAAGATGACGTGAATAATCATGATCTGATGGGGCACCTACTCTTGTGCTCTCAAAAATTGTACTCATAACTAAGGAATGCATTGCTTCAGGGATGCCGTGACATAGAGAGCCCCCGTGGAAATGTTCTTCAAAAGAAGAGATGATATGTGCTAAAAATTCGTCTCATAGAGGCTCTTGATCAAGTGGAAGTCATTCTCTCGGGTGCATTTCGACCATACAGGCTGTCCAACCCCAGCGGTGCCAGGAGCAAGGCGAGGGCCATAAGGAGGCATGCAACGGCTATGTTTCAATGAAAAGAGCATATGGGCGAGGATGGAGTACTAGAGTGGGTAAAGTAGGATATTGGATATATGACCATTAGTTGCACGCAATTTTTTTCCCTGAAAATGAAAACGGAGAAGAATCACACAGACTGTCACATGCTCCTAAATAGGCGAATCATCTCTTCGTAAAAGGGTCAAACAATCAGTATCATTACAAGATTAAAGCAGCTGCAGGACATTATATTGTCCCTTTGCCAGATTATAGTGGATACCAGATAAGCATACAGTTTAGGAAGCATAAAACTAGTGTAGAATTAAGCATCATCAACCCCTTTTAAGTTAGTTATAAAGATCAAGTTAGGCCGCAACTGAAAATTCATGTCATGATAGGTACTCAACTTAATTAAGCACCATCACCAAACCACTAAATAGTTATACGTTATAGACACATTACCATGCATCAGATTGAGTCAACAACACTACCAGCAATATAGAACGTTCTCACCTAAGCAAACAAAATTACAAATCATGCATTCGATATCCCAACATACTGAAAACCAGGGATGCAAGAATCCGAACACCACCACTGAACCAGCCTTATGCAGGTGCTTAATAAATCAAACTCATACAGCAGAACTTCTCCACCCAAGCTGAGGAAATAAACACGCAGACCCGCTGTTGGCTCCGTCGCCGACCGTGGTCTGCCATCTCGTTGGTAAGAGGAAGGGGTTTGATCTGACAAGGCGGTTTAGCATGATGGATTTGGGTTTGGAGGGCAATGGAGAGCGAGCTTAGCACCAAAATCCGGGGCCAGTTCTCCGGTCGAGGCGGCAGAACGAACCGGTCACTTCTCATAGTCGGCCCAGTAGGCCCACTACGGGATGGACATGGGCACATGGGCCAGTAAAGTCATGGGCTATATTTTTTAAATTTTGTAGCGGTGAATTTTTTTTTTCTGTTCATTGCCGGGAATACAGTGTGGAAGTAGTTTGTAATTAAATTTGCAAGGAGGTTGGACATGAAAAGTCACTATGGGGATCAGTACTACTAACTACCCTTGTATTCGTGGCCGCGTTTGTAAGTAACTTGAGCCATGGAAAGCAAGCATGCGAGGTGCAGCTAGCTCGCTACGGGAAGTCAAATGCCTGCAAATCACTCCACTTCACTGGCTCCGGTTCCAAAAGCCCCGCTGAAGCTGCCAATTTCCCTCTCCTTTCTCGGCCATTTCTTGCGTCCATGCCTGTGCAGGATCTAGCTTGCCCGCCCGCGGCGTGATCATCATCAATGGCCCTGCTCAACTCCCTGCCGAGACCCAGGAAGCCGAGGTGCCCGTCCCAACCGATGCTGTCCCTCTCGCCGGCCCTCGTCACTATCCTCCTCCTTGTCCCCTTCATCTTCCTCATCGTCCTCCACCGCTCCTCCTTCCCGGGCTCCTCCTGCTCCCCCTTGTTGGGGTTGGGGGGGACGTCGCGCTCCTCGGGCCCAGGCGCCGGCGGCTTCTCCGGCGACCTGCGAGACATCGAGTTCTCGTGGAACCACCTCCCGTTCTCGGCTTCAAAGCCACCCCCTGCAAAGCTCAAGATCGCCGTGTTCTCCCGGAAATGGCCCGTGGCATCGGCGCCCGGCGGCATGGAGCGCCACGCGCACACCCTCCACACGGCCCTCGCCGCGCGTGGCCACCGCGTGCACGTGTTCACCTCCCCTCCGCCGCACACCGAGGCGGCGCCGTCCCCCTCCCTCACGGCCCGGAGCTCCACTTCCTGGACGGCGAGCCGGGGCAGTGGCGGTGCGACGAGGCGTGGAAGCTGTACGAGGCCGAGGGCGAGAACGACCCGTTCGACGTGATCCACTCGGAGAGCGTGGCCGTGTTCCACCGGTACGCGCGTGGCGTGGGCAACCTGGTGGTGTCGTGGCACGGCATCTCCCTGGAGGCCCTGCACTCGGGGATCTACCAGGACCTGGCCCGCGGCGAGGACGAGCCCATGTCGCCCGCCTTCAACCAGAGCCTGGGCCAGTCCGTGTACCGCGTGCTCTCCGAGGTGCGCTTCTTCCGCAGCTACGCTCACCAGGTGGCCATCAGCGACGCCACGGGGGAGATGCTGCGTGACGTGTACCAGATCCCCACCCCGCGCGTGCACGTCATCCTCAACGGCGTGGACGAGGCCCAGTTCGGGCCGGACCCCGCGCTGGGCCGCGCGTTCCGGGAGGAGGCCGGCGTGCCCCGCGGCGCCGACCTCGTGCTCGGCGTCTCGGGCCGGCTCGTCAAGGACAAGGGCCACCCGCTGCTGTACGAGGCCTTCTCCAAGCTCGTGCTGCGCCACCCCAACGTGTACCTCCTCATCGCCGGCAAAGGGCCCTGGGAGAGCCGGTACCTGGACCTGGGCCGCAACGCCAAGGTGCTCGGCGCCGTGCCGCCCGGGAAGCTCAAGGCCTTCTACAACGCGCTCGACGTGTTCGTGGACCCCACGCTGCGCCCGCAGGGGCTGGACCTCACGCTCATGGAGGCCATGCAGTGCGGGAAGCCCGTGGTGGCCACGCGGTTCCCGAGCATCAAGGGCAGCATCGTCGTGGACGACGAGTTCGGGCACACGTTCGCGCCCAACGTGGAGTCGCTGCTGGAGAGGCTGGAGACCGTGGTGGCGGAGGGCGCGGGCCGCGCGGCCAGGCGTGGACGGGCGTGCCGGGAATACGCAAAGTCCATGTTCGCGGCAACCAAGATGGCGCTCGCGTACGAGAGGCTCTTCCTCTGCGTCAAGAACGAGACCTTCTGCGCCTACCCCGCCGAGTTCGACTAGTTCTTCTTCTTCTTCTCCCACTGTGCGCGCCTTCTCATCTTCTCCTCACAATAATCATATACATATGTTGCAAACAAAAAAAATCTCTCTTTTTTTTTCTCCCCAGCAGTGAACTCCCAGCTATACTAGTAGATGTTAAGAGGCGATGATTTTCTTATATGGATATAATTGAACCGAGAACCCCAAAAAAAACATTTTTCTGAATTCAACACTAGAGTTACTATTATTTATCATTGGCGACAGACTACATTTGAGTGCTACTCCATATCTCTTCGTACGCTTCCTTTGGCTCCTCGTGTGTCGACGCAAAGTACTTCCGAAACCCCACGCACGGAGGTTGAAGTGTACGCCGTACGAAAACTAGCGTAGCTTTCTCGAGTTGACGAATGCTTTTGTGGCAAGAAAGTTGACCTGCCGCATGTTCGGACTGCTGACTTCCAGGGATGTTTCCTTTCCTGATTGGATTACACTAGCTAGCATCTTGTTCTCACATTTAGTAGCACAGCCTTTACGTGCTTACGGCATCCAAGACAAGGACTTGTTCCTGCGATTTGGTGCGAGTGCGACTTTGACCCGAGTTTCCGCTTGCAGGCACGCCCAGCTTGAGGGCAGATTGTCGTTGCTGTGCTACTAATCTCAGGACACCAGAGTAGTGCGCTTGTTTCTATCTCGAAGTCCAAACCAAAATGCTCACTTTGAATATATCCAGACAAGAAATATTTTGAATGACACCATCAACATATATAAAATATGGTTAGAATCAAAGTGACCTCCATGTGAAGCTAAATGAAAATTTTGGCAGCCGCAGCAAGCACATGTTATACACTAGTAGATGTCAAATACAAAGGTGATCGCTCACTGGATCGTCTAGACCAACAGAAGGCATCAACTGCCCTCAATCTTCCCACATATGGCCTGCTTCCGATCAGAAGAGGGCTTGATCTCTTGCTTTCTTACATACTCTGCTCGCCATGCCGTTTCGTCCGTTGACGATGAACGCTCGGAACCCTCCGACCAGCCGCCGACCACCGCGTCTCGGCCGGTGAACCTCTGCACGACGGACTTGAAGCTGGACCGGTCCGCGTCGACGTGCACCGTCTCGATGATCTTCACCATCGCCGGCTTCGCCTCGCCCCCTGCTCTCGACATGGAAAAGAGATTCTGGACGGGTGGAACACAGGTTTTGCGTCAAAAAGAGCAACGCGACCACGGCGTTCGGCGAGCAAACCCCTGCAGGCAATCTGCTTCTTCTTATAGCCGGTCAGGAGTTGGGTCACATATGTTGAAATGATCAAAGGATGTTCTCAAAACGCACAGAAAACAAAAATGGTTAAGAGAAGAAGCGTGCAGCAACAACCTTTTCCCTCGCTTTTCTCCGTGAACAGGAGATACCACGGCGGCACAAATGGCCTGCATCCGTACTTGAGTTAGATTCGTGATAGCTGACCGGATACCGATAGGGAAAAGAGATATCGGGCAGCTGCGTCACATCGCTGCTGCCGCGCCAGAGTCTTATGTCAAAGTCAGCGATGTCGGCGAATTAGCCGGCCGGCCGACCGGCTTGGAGGCTGCTGTTGCCTACTTGGCTTTTGACATGCTTCGACCAATGGAAACCAACGGGCGGATGCTCGAAACGTGGGGCGCTTCGGTCTCGCAGAGGCAGACGCATCCTTACGGGAGCCGACAGCACTCGTCATGGTAGGAGAAATTCGCCAACTGAATGATCCAACAAGATACTCTCGCGCACCTCAGCACATACGCTAACAGGTAGCCCGGTGTCACCATGCTAGAATATGGCATCTGCAGATTCAATCGCGTGGTAAAAGGAAATAAGCAATATGCGTCTCATACAAATGGTCTAACAGAACAGGAAATTTGTTAGGCAAAATCGAACTGTGGTCCTCTCAATTAATCACAAACAACACAACCTATAAGTCACGATGGTAGTAGTTCTCTCAGGGCGCAGACAGTTGATGTACATGGCTACTCACATACTGCCTCGCGCCGTCTCAAATGTGAAAAATTACAGAGGGATGAGGGCATCACCATACAAAAAATCAGCACACTGCTAAAAGAATTAAAAAAATATTTTATACAGTCGGAACATTGGGCGAAAGTGGCTTCGTATCCTCGGATGAAGATGGCTTATCCGCTGACTCAAGTACCTCCTTTGATGGGGTATCAGTTGTAGCTTCAACGGGAGCCCCAGCAGGCATATCAGCGCTACTGGAAACAGGTGCATCAGCTGGAGTAGCAGTAGCAGGATCAGAACTGCTTGCTGCATCTGTAACCGGAGCTGCTGTAGTTTCTTCCTTGCCTGGGTTTGCCACGGCTTCCTCGTTGCCAGGTGTTTCTTTAGGTTCCTCAGTGCTAGAAGCAACTGCAGCTTCTGCATTGGTGGGAGGTACATTGGTTGCTGTAGCTTCTGATGGCTTTGCCTCGTCAGTGCTCTGTGAAGCAGCAGGAGCACCTTCAACCATCTCGACTCCTTGTGCCTCGGGATTACCTTGAGCCATAGGAGGGCCCTGAATCATAGGAGTGCCTTGAGGCACGGTGGTTCCTTGAACCATTGGAGCTCCTTGAGCCATAGGTGCACCTATAGGTGCATTTGGATCCCGTGGAACAGTAGGAGTGTTTGGTTTTGCAGCAGCCTTTTTAATTACAATGGGAGGCGCAGACAGAGGAGGCATCCCAGGAGGAAGTATTTCAATGGGAGGCTTTTTCTCTGCTTCTCCCAAGCTGGTGAGCTTTGGATCCTCCAGAGATGCCAGGAACGCTGCAGCAGCATCTGTTTTCACCGTAGGTGTGCGATCCAGCTCCTTTTGCAGCATCTTGTTCCATGATATAACTAAGTTCCTTAATGATGGGCGACCGTGGGCCTGGAAAGTGGATGAATTTTCGCAAGTGTTTCAGTCATGTTTCAATGTGGATAAGTTCAACCAAATAATAATAATAAGTGGATATCATAAGAAAATGGATAGCCAAACATTGGTTCAAATGGGACTAGGTATGAAAGAAACAAATTCAAAAGAGAAATTACTTGAGCATGTAAAACAGCCTCTGCCAACATCCCTGTGTCCTGCCATGCTTTCTCCATTAAGGCATTATCCCCGAGAACTGCAGCCGCAAATGCTGCTTCACGACCATGGCCAGCTGCAATCAAATTGCTTACCAGACCCTGGATATTTACACTTGTATTAGTAATTATCCTATGGATTTTAGGAAATTCAAAAATGACAATGCAATATATTTCGAACATGCAAGGTCATAGATGTGCTTGGGGACATATTCACAATGGGCGTGATTGGTAGATCAAGGTCTTAGCCTAGCTAGGATACTACACAGGCTAAAGCCCAAACCAGCCCAAAAAGTAATGCAACACAGGAACAACTGCTTGTTTCAATACTGACCAATCTACTTTGGCTAGAATTAGCTTGTGATTGGTAGGTTGCATATGGGTTCACATGAAATATAAATATGGAGCCAATCCTGCAATCTGGTGTGTGCCAGTGAGCTTCTACCATTGCAATCTCAAAAAGAAGGGGCAATACAATACCGCAACAGAAAATGTGATATCAGACTTCTACATGAACTTTGTGCCATGGAGATAATACTAAAAAAGGTGCCAAAATTATAAAACTTTTTCAACTGCCTAATGGTATTTTTGTTGCCGAACTTTGTGATTTCAGGATGGAACTAGGTCTTCTTTTTTCTGTTGTGGAAACAATCATTATTGTGAATATAACATCCCCCAGGCCTTCAATGTTAAACTATGACTCTATGAGCATATATTTCAATCAGAGTCACATACCGATAGTCTAGTAAGCTCCCCATGGTTTGCAAGACGGAGTGCCAGGCCTCGCAGCATCTGACCATGCAGAGCTCCCTTTACAGAAGCTGCAGCTGCTAATCTCTTCAGAACTTCACGAGCAATGTCAGATTGCCCAGTGGCATCTGCTGCATCAATTAGGTCGAAAAACTCCTTGACAAATTTCACTATTCCCTGCACGGCGTCTGCAAGACTCTCTTGCTTAGCTTGCTTAGCTACCGCCAAATTAAGAATTTGTGTAACATCAGTAGCAGCAGTTTCTGCAGTTTCTTGCCCCACATCTCGGCTATTGCTCATTGTCAACAAACATGCAAGTGCTCTTTTCAGGTCATTGCTCTGCATTGCCAGGTCAAACTCCAACCTGAGGAGTTCATCAATATTAAGTGATATCCTTTGACCATATAATTAAATTGGGACATGTGCACTTATGCCTCAGATTACAGTGCCATCTTTAACAGAATTCTTCTCAAATAGGAAAAATAGAAGCCTTACCTCTTCGAAATTCCAGGCAAATGAAGGGCTTCAGTGGCATAGCCCATTCCCAGCATAAACTGGGCAAGGTCATCATGGTGCTCTCGACCAAGTCTAGTTGCCCTGTTATATGTAAATTATTATTCTCAGATCCTAAAGGCAAAAAGATGCATTGCTCTAAAAACATACCATTTCACAGCACTGACAGGGTCCCCATATGCTGCAAGGCAGCGACATCTTATACCAGGATGGCTGAGTGACAAGGCATGTGCACACATATACCTTAAAAGGACATGAAACATTTCAGAATATCATCAAAGGGAACATATCAAATAGAAAAAAAAGGTAACAATGTATTTTATTTGAATAAACTTTAATCCCACAACAATTATATTTTGCATCAAGGATTTTCTCTAGCTCTCTTAAGAAACACAAAAGATGATTAAGAGGGTTCATATTACCTATCAACAAGCCAGAGGACTCCATCTCTTACACCAACCACAACAAGAGGTCCAATAGGTCTCTTCTGTTCAGGAGGGAAGCGAGTTACTGCAACAGATACCCCTCCTCCAGCAACAGCCACTTCAGCATATCTTCTGTCATCCAATTCTTTCTGAAATACTGAATCCTCTCCATCTAACTTGGAATGCTTTGGCACAATAAACGGTGGTATGGATGGAGCATGCTGAAAGGAGGCTAAACGAACAACCTGGAAAAAGAGTGAAGTAAGAACAATTGCACAATACACAATATATTACCAGATCACTAACACATGTGGTTGACAACAACAACAACAAAGCCTTTTATCCCAAGCAAGTTGGGGTAGGCTAGAGATGAAACCCATAGGAAACACAAATAGGACTTTTAGTTAACATATGTGGTTAACTAAAGAAGACAAAATCACCAGGCTGATGCTGATTGACGTTGCAGCGTATTAATGAATAATGCCTTACCGCTCTATCTACATGTATTCTGATGAGACAGGATTACAGATCAAAGGGATCAGGATTATACCTGGTCCTGTTATTCTTCATAATTCTAAATGTTCAGGTTTGGAAACAACTGACGTGAGAACTATTGGTCCTTTCCATATGAGAGCGACAGAGCCACAGAGTTGATACCCAGACCTTTAGACCATTATTTACAACAATTTAAAAGACTAGCGCAGCCACTGCACGGAATATTGGCTATTTTCTTGAGAGCCAAGTACAACCCTTGTTATTTTAAATTTGATGCCACAGGAGTCAGAATATTATAATTGATGTAGGATTTTAATAAGAAGCGCAGCTACATCATCTTGAAGTAATGCCCCTATCTCATTTAGTGTAGACTACATTTAACAAGCCTCAGTATCCTAGGTCAATGGTCATTAAATTTAATGGCTGGCACTTCAAGAAATAAACAAATTTTGCGATGTAGATAGAATGTCATGTCAAAAAATAATAAAATGAAATAGAATACAGTGAAGTTGCAAATACTGAAACCCAGAAAAGCACATACTGTTGATTGTGGCATGATACTTCTTACTAATTTCATCAACTTGGGATAACACTTCTGATTTATGGGAACAGAAGATAATAATTTGACATAAGGCAGCAAATGAGTACTAGAACATCCATATACTGAAAATCATACCTGCAACATTGGAGGTCTCAATGATATCTTCTCACTTGCTGTAACCTTGGGAGCTTCGACAGTGATAAGAGCCAGATCTCCATGCTCTGCAACTGCCTGGCTTTGAGCTTCTCTTGCTTTCATTTCTTCTTTCCTCTTTTTTGTTTCAATGTCAATTGCTGCAACCCCAGCATCGACAAAGACACACCTGAGGAGTATTGTTTATGTTTACAGGGTCAAATTAGAGAGTTGCATGTACCATAAAACATAAATTACTATTTGCTTAGCATAAATCTATATAGATTATTATCTTCCACCAAAAATGCAACCAAAATCAGAAAACATTAGCTACATGATCAATGTCTTAGTGCTGTAACTGTTTGTACACTTGAATGCATCTCAAGTTTCTTTCTCCCAAAAGGAGTTTCTGAAAATTGAAATCCTACAGCTGCTCCTTATTGGGAAGTTTATTTAATTGTTCAAAAAAGTAAAACCCTCCTATCATATTCTCTGTTTTTATTTACAAGCTTGCATACAAAAGGCTAGCATTATGACAAAAGTGCTTAATCATGAACCAGAAAACAAGATAACAACAATATGGGAGCACAAAAAAGAGTAACATTATGACCGAGTTAATAACTGTCATTAGCACAAAAAAAGGTGAATAGCTTACTCGATTGTTGTTGGTGTAGCCACAAATAACTGTCTACGATGCCAAACACCACCAGTGGCAAAGGGAATCGAAACATCTCCAAGATACCTAAATTGGGGCCGCAAGGAAGAAATTACAATACACTGCTGATAAGCAAATGCACAATACTCAACAGTTTGGTCCCACACGGTCCACTCAGGTTGCGCGAGTAGGCCGCTTACAGGCTGATAGGTTTCCCAGCTGCACAAGTTAAATGCAAGTTCAGTCTAGCATAGATGTTAGTTGCAAGAATTAAAATTAAAATTATCTGAATGAGGAAGGAATGAAGCAACAACGAGCTCTAGCATTAAATATCTTAACAACAAGGTACACACCTCTATTTTTTATATATATAAAAAGATGCACACCTGTATGTTAACAAGAGACACATCTATACCTGTATAGTTGGAAATTTTGTGGTGGCCCTTCTTTAGAGGAAAATGGATCATCAGAAGCAAAAGATGACCCACTTCCTCCAAAACCTGATAAGGGCATTGATTGTACAGTTGATATAGCTGTTGCTGTCACAGGACTAATTCTACGAGATGTCCTGTATGTGACACCAAGCAAAGCACCACCATGCAAGCCAATAACCTGAAAGAGAAAAATCACCCCTAAAAACTTCATTGTCTTCATGAAATATTTGTTTGATATGAGCATAACATTATATACTGGATAGAAATGACCCAGTTTTAAGAGAGCATTATACTAGGCAATTTTAGTATACTAAACGAGTCACATGTATGCAAAACCAGTTTTGTTTTGGAGCAAAGGTGTAAAGTGACCCGGTTTTAGGAATAGTGGGGGTTAAATAGTTTTATTGTTCGCGGGGTTATCCTTATCATGAATCAGGGCAAATGAGTACGTTATCTCGTATCCATCTCGTTATCCAACAATGGAAACTTTGGCATAATTAAGCGTGCACAATAACCAACCAAAATTAAGAACAATATGATTTTCTCTGGCGAAATTAAGATTAGAAATCAGTCACAAGAGATAAATGTTAATAGGGATACTAAATTGTTATAATTTTGCACCATGTGGCTTAGAAAAGAATGTTTTATCATGAGGCATGATTAAGTGATGACATTCTGACCAAAGAGATAATAGCACTGTGCCACTGTCCAAAAGATGTGGAGTGAGTCTGTTGGAAATTAGAAAAATGTATGAAACACAATTGAATTTCATTCAGCTGGAAACTTTTCAGCATAACGTAGGCAGTATGTTATGGACACGGTACGCACTACGCAGGTATCTACAAGTGATGGTGCTTCATACGTTCAAAGTTCCACCTAGCAACAAGTGCAAAATGGAAGTAAATCACATGCAGAACACCATGGTATATCCTTTGTATATGTTACAAATTTTTTTGTCTTGGTTTCTTGGTTTTCTTATATTGATTGCCCATTTCCTTTTCTCTGTATCTTGCTTATATATATACTAGATGATACCCGCGCGTTGCCGCGGCACATTATATCATATGAAGAAAAAAGAAACATTTCACACTCACCTAGAAAAGAAAGTAAATATAAACAGAAAAGACAGAAACAAAAGATAGAGTAGTAATGGAGGTATTTAGAGACAGTAGTTTCTCTACCTTAATTTGTGACCGGACGTGGCAGAGATTTGAAGAGTTCAAAATAGCTCATAATCGCCAACATTCAATCTTTATCTAATGGTTAAAATCATTTGAGATGATGTGACGCAACATGAAGCTAGAGAAATAACATTAAATGACTCTTAGTGGATTGGAGATGATGTGGCGCAACGTGGAGCTAGAGAAATAGCATTGAAGGGCTCTTAGTGGGTTGCATCTTTTATATATAAGTAGATTAATAATAATACCTAACACAGCAGAGGTTTCCCTTGCTGTACTTTGTTTTTTATAAAAAAACTTCACACACAAAAGGGGAAATATAATAAATGAGAAGTGATGATTACTGACCGGCTCGCTACGGCCATCAATCGATCTCTGCAAAACATGGGATGTTCCATCATCTAATAAGATGCGCACTTGTACTGTGGCTGCTGAAGCAGCACTTGCTGCCGCAGCTGCTGCTTGAGCAGCAGCTGCTGCTGCCTCTTTTGCCTTTTTAGAAGAACCACCTTTAACTACAAGTGGCATTCTTGGAGGCAACGCACTCTCTACCAAGGCATATCTGTCGCGACAGGTATCCCAGGCAAAGAGCTTCCCTGTTCCTGAGTCGACGACTGACCAATCACTTGCTTTATAAACAGCAAATGATGGGATATCTGGCCATATAATGGCAACGTACCTGCAATGAAAACAATATGTCCGTCTTAAGAAAACTCATTTGATGCTAGGAACAACTAAAAGTACATTATCAGGGTACAAAACACCAAAATATTGAAATATTGAACCAGTCTCAAACTTGATTATGGCTTTTCACCCAGATTTCAGTCAGCTAGGGGAAAATAGTTTCCAATATTTGATTCCCAAATCTAACAAGTAAAAAAAGAGCAGCCTGGTGCACGTTAGCACCCACTTGCGCAGGGTCTGGGGAAGGGTCCGACCACATTGGGTCTCTTGTACGCAGCCTTTCCCTGCATTTCTGCAAGAGGCTGTTTCCAGGACTTGAACCCGTTACCTGGATTATTAGGGTCACAAGGCTGTTTCCAGACCTAACAAGTAACAATATAAATATTCTAAGTAAATTGGGAACTTAGGGTCTTTCTAAGACTAAACAAGTTTTCTTTAACAAAACTGGTTCAGATTGATCTAACATGAATTAGAGGAAACCAACCCTTTCATTAGTTTTCTGGACCCTCCACAGCATTAAGTGGCAAACGCAAACTAGGACTCAACATAAGAGATAGTAACTTATAAACTAAAAGACTATAAAAAAACAACTCAGCAAATGACCGCCTTGTTTATAACATCAAATGAGTACTTTTCTTGTAACAGCAAATGACTATAACTGTATTACTGTATAATACTTGCAGTCGATGAATAATGCAACAATAACCAAACAAGGGCTAGAATAATACAAATTCAGCTATGGACGATGCATCATGCAGCCACTACAAGATGGTTACTTAAGGCAAACCAAGTACATAGTTGCTTATGTTTGCTGTATGACAATAAGTTCAGTATGACAAAATTGTGTGCAGATGACTTACTTTCCAGAGCTGCTAACCGAAAGAACCGAATAGGAGTCATGGGGAGCAGGAGTGCTTATATGCTTCTTGGTTTGCTTTACAATCAGCTGTTCTATTGATTCATTCCTTGATCTTCCTATATCAGAAGCAACACCAGCATTTCCAAGAGATGGATTTGCTGTGTTTGACAATTGAAAATTCAGTAATTTGAGCTCCCTTTCAACAATGTAAACAGCAGAATGCTCCTTGTTTCCTGTTGGTGATGGCAGAGGGGCAACAGCTGGAAGAGCTCTCGGATCAAACTCACTTAATATGATGCCAATATTAGTACCAGTAGCAACAAGATGTGGCTGTAAGGGGTGTGCCACCATGCAATAAACCTGAATAAACACAAAATTCAGTCCATTATTAGCAGCACACTTGAGGTAGTTGAAGCATAATGTCTTGGCATGTAAAACCAGCATTTCCTCGATCTTAGTGCAGAGTACTGGGAAAAAGCAGCCATCCAGCACATCAGGGAAGTCTAAGCAAAACATGGGTGATTTCTCACTATGTCTGGAAGGTTACGTATTTTGTATGAAAGAATTCCAGAGATTTGTCAAAAATTAATCAATCAACGTGAGACTTAAACTGTCACTAATTGAGGACTTAAGGTAATATAATCATTCTTAAAAGGTCAAATTAATTATATGAAACAGTATAAGAAAATGTCTGGAACAGTACATGTGAGTTATATTTACTCTGTTTTGAAACTACATTTGACGTCTGTTGCATGTCTCCCAAAGATCCTCAAAAATACGAATGGCGAGCAGCGCTTGATCACCATAAATACTTAAAACAACTGGAAAAAAAAAACTATTCATCGTACTGCTCCCATTTGTCAAACCAAACAACAGATTAAACATGTATAACCGAAAAAGAAAACATGGTAATATACAAAAAGCATGTAACCAAAACCAAAACATAAGCATACCCTTAGCTTCTTATGCTGTGCCAGGACTTGCGGAGGAACCAGTGATGACAATTCACAGAGGGGTCTTGTTAAAGCAGAATAAGTTGGATGCTCTATGGCCCTGTAACAATCCATGGTGCAGAAAAATCATATTATCATCAATCATAAAGAAAAACTTCAACTATTATTTCTTTACGTATATAAAGAAAAATGTACCATATATGAGAGTCCTTGACACAAGTTAGAATATCGAGGTTAGGTGCACGAGGATGACACCATGATGCAACACTATGGCAAGCAAGTTTGGGTACTGGTTTAATCCGTCTTATTTCCTGGCAAAATGGGATACTGTGAGCTCGTCTTGAAATCATAAAATATACAAATGTTCTGCAAAATACTAATGGTATAATACCTTAAAAGTAACAGTATCCCATATGGCTAAAGTTTTATCAGCCCCTATTGTAATAAGCTGTGGAGCACTCCCCATCACCCTTGAAAGTTCAACTGCAACTACGCCTCCATCATGGGCCTTGAGAAAGACAAAGAAGGGAAAGAAGTGTCAAGCAACCAACAAGCCGAGTAACAACTTATAGTTATCCCCAAATACTTTATACCACTTTTGTGTTTTGAGGATACAAGAACATATGAATGTGCCAAAGCTGATACCTTTAAGCTAATCTTAGGAACAAGCTCCCGAGAATCATGAATATGATCCGCACTCCATAATATCAGTAGGCCATCACTGCCACCAGAAACTAAATGTACCTGATATAAAATGCAATTGTTATTAATTGAAAGGTGTAAGGTACCATCGGTAATAAAATGAAGGTGCAATGGAAACAGAAAATGATTAGCCGTTTAGGTATATATAAATAAGCACAACATACACTAGAAACTCGCTGTATATGTACACAATAGACAAAAAAACGGACTTGCAACTGGCAAGTATGAAACAACTAGCATCAAATACAACATTAATGTGATCGTTTACCTCACCAGCTGCTGACATGAACGTCATTAAGCAAGCTATTGCTCCTTTGTGTCCACCAGTATATCTTCGCACAAGCTGCAAGAACAAAACTGCCCTGTTTAAACTACAGAAGAAATGAAGAAAGTGGGAGGCAGAATATGTTTAAATATAACCTTCCATGTCAACATTGACAGGACTCTTATCACACCATCAGATGACCCAAAGGCAACAAGAGGGGCATCAGTAGAAGACGACCTAGAGAGGAATTCCATGCTGCAAAAATGAAAGCATGATCTAAGTCAACTTCCAGTCCCCAGCACCGACCTAAAGTTTCAAGATACTTCCTATGCAACAAATGAATGTTGAGTGGCTACAATGTATTCATTTACATCATACAAACAAATAATAAGAGTGAACAGGAGCAGATCACTTGCTTTAAATCTAGTATTGGTGTTAGTAGGATTGCTATTTGCACAGATTGAAGGGTCAAATGCGGCCAAACGGCAGCAATAGCACAACAGAAAGTGCATGGCTAGGAAATATAGCTTACAGCTCGTGTATCGTGATACAGGTTAAACGTCATAAAAGGTCTAAGGTCCTGTTTGGATCCACCTTCTAAATTTTAGCTGGCTAAACTTTAGCTACTTTTGCTCCAAACAGGACCTACTAAATCTCCTAAACTTTAGCCAACCCACCTCCTAGATTTTATACCACTAGTCACCTCAACCCTCCTAAAAGTTCCTACACTTTGGGAAAAGGCAACCTAAAGTCAAAAGTATCCCTTCCCACATGTTAGGGGTAGAAAAAGAGTAAGAGGGGAAACTTTTATTAAGGGGTAGACATGTCCACTTTTTGAATAGTCAAGGATTTTAATCATGGATCCAAACATGGACCTCCTAAAGTTAAGTTGGCTAAACTTTAGCCAACTAGAGGAGACTCGGGACAAAATGCAGCAGTTAGGCCATCTGTATTACTCCAGCCCAAATAGATAGTTTGAGGTCTAACAGTTGGGCTATTCCCATTATTTGTGAGGCTCAGTAGCGAAGAGCCCAACTAGGTAATCATCAGCCCATCACATTGTGCTGCATATTGAACCCCTAGTAGACTAATCGAAATCAAGCCCAGCGAGATAACCATCAGCCACACCATGCCAGGGGAAGCCGGCAGCATGTGCATTGTGCAAAATAATGTTACAAAGCATGATGGGTTGTTAGAAAAGCTGGAGATTGAAATGTTTGGGTGGTGTTTGAGCGTAAAACAAGATTTAGTTAAACCAACACATAATAGTATATTACCAATGAAAAACTGGCCTATGTTAGACCTGAAAAAAAACTACCAAATGATAATTTGGTGATTGTTTCTCATGATGATCAATGGGGCCTTCACCACATGTACATGTGTTATCTTTTATCTTTTTGTGTATCAAATAGTAAATTTATATACAAGACAAAAGTTTAAAACAAATGTACTAGAAAATTTAATTGAGGTTTACTAGGATATATGATTCAGTCTTTCGAGAAAAAAAACTAGGTACATGGTTCAGCCCCCACCCCACCCTTAAAATTTTTGTTTGGATCCACCACTGATCTAGACTCATTCAAGCACCATGAATAAGTAAACAAAAATATGTAACCATAAACATGAGTAACTGGAGCAAAATAACCTTACCATAGAAGTGATCTGTTGTCAAGCTCTGACTTAGGAACGTCACGGCCCCGCATTGTCACTAAATCCAAAAATATCACTTTGTTCTCACAGCAAATAACAACAAAGTGCCTTCCTCGTGTAGATGGCGCAGGTGCACTGAAATTGGAAGATTGTTTACTGACTGCGGTTGGGGCCTCAGCTGCAGCAGAGCAATTGCGCCAATGTTGCCAAAAGCGAACGTCGTCATCATAAAAGGAAACCTGCTTTACACTTGGGGAAGAAAAGTAGAGCCATCAGGAGTCAGTAAAAAATGCAATGTCATTGATCATCATAATAAGGTAACAAAAAATTCAAATAGATACCTTCCTCCTCGGATGGCCTCAGTGGGCTTTCCTTTTGAATCTGCATGAAATGTTCCAAAGGCAGCGTGAGCAGAAAGCAAATGTTACTACTGCTGGGTGAGCGTGAATTATCAAAAGAAAAAGGTACCAAATGCTATTTGAAGTCAGAATGGACAAAAAATAACATTACAACTAACTTCGCTATGGATCAAAATTTGGGATGCATTTAGGTTGTTGAAGATGAACAATCTTTGTGAATTACTTTTGGAAGTATACATATCATGATTCAATCAAAACAATACTTGATATGATGTTTCCTCTTGATGCAGTATAACATAAGTTCACGTCCAGCAAAATTCATGTTGCATTCTGTTATAAGCTAGAAGTTGGTAAAGTTTTAGACATGTTGTCCATACTAAGAATGTGTATATCGGCTCAAGGTTATTCAGTTAATTTATAGTTAACCATTACTGTCTGATCACATTACTACCGGAGACTAAGCAAAGTATACTAGCTTTAAAAGGGACGAGAAATGACCTATGGACGGGCCTGGATCACAGCAATCAGTGAAGAAACACACATTTGAACAAATTAAGCATTCATCCATCAGAATTCAACAGCTCGATTAGCATTAAATCTATGTCCAACAACCACGCAGTATGCTCAGCGGACTAGCAACAAACGATAACTGCTGAAAAGCATACCGTCTCCCTCAGCTAGCTTCTCAAGCTTCGCTCCGACCAAACGCCTCTCGTCAACGCCGCCCGCCTTCAGCTCGTAGATGACCTAAGCCGCAGCAACAAATTCAGAAGCACGGTGAGACCAATTGAACATGAAGCAACGCTTGGGCACCGTACCGCGAGATCAAATGGGCCGACAGAGAGCGGGTCTCGAAAAGGAATCGGTACCTGGCGGTGCTCCCAGTCCCAGACGGAGACGCGGTCGTTGGCGTCGGCTGTGACGAGCCAGGGGTGCGTGGGGTGGAGCTGGATCTTCACGACCTTGTCGCTCGTCGGGCGGAACGCCCGGAGGCGGAGCATCTCGCCGCGGCCGCCGCGTGCGGCGGCGAGGTCGAGCGGTGGCCGCGGGCGCGAGCAGAGATCTGCGTGTGGAGATCTGCCGAGGAGCAGGGTGGTAGTACCGTAGTAGTGATGTGTGGGGGATGCTCGCGGGTGGTGGCAGGTCGGAGAGATCTGAGTAGGTAGTTGCCACGGCCGGTGAGACAGGAAAAGCGTAACAAGGGAGAAGATGAGCTGGACGAATGGGCTTTTGTGGGGCGTCTATTCTGCAATCAGCCTTGTTTGAATGTTGGGCCTTACTTCGCCTTTTGGCCCAAGGATATTATATGGGCTGGTTCAGTGTTTTTGCTGTTGTTAAGGAGGCCGAAAACATGGTTTGGACTTTGGACATGAAAATAGGGTGAGACTTCTTTTTTTCTTGTTCTGTATTACCCATAAACACGATTGCATTCGTTAGCAAATAGCTTCCCTCAACAACAAAAAATTCGTTCGCAAATAGCCATGATTATTTGGTCAGAACACAACCCAGCGCAAATGGCATACAGAGGTATGTTTGGTTCGCTTCATCAGTTGTACAAGCTTATATGGGATACACAGTTTGTCTCTATTTCACTCGTTTAACCGGCATGTATTCCGGAGCCAACGGCAACATCACTAATCATAGCGTTGAGATGGGATTGATCTCCATCAAAAAGAGAGAGAGAGAGAGAGAGATGGGATTGATCGTGTTGTTCAGGCACGGGGAGAAGTGCACAGTCAAATCTCCAGGATTGTGGCTTTCCACCGGGATCAAACTGGCCTTTTCTCGCTTGACTTAAACAGTATAAATTTTGTCGAGTGCCAGTTCCTACGGGATCACTCTGTTTTTCGCTACCGGCCGGTACTGGGGGACAAAAATGGCCGCCACGTGAATTGTATCGTCTCGTCGGCACACAAGAGAGCGGTACGCAAGATGCATGCATATACGCTCGCGTGTGGCTTTGGAATGTCGTCGCCGAATGCCAGTGACCGGTAGTCACCTGTAGGGCCCTGTCGCTCTTTAATTTCTGCTGTTGCGTTACGTGTGAAGGATACGATAACATTATTGGACGCGATCAAACCATATACATCATCACCAATACAGTACTACGCAGCGCGCAGTGTCATCACCTGCATTATCGAATACTGTATTAAATTTGAGTGACTACGACGATTACAACGAGTAGCAAGCTTCATGAACTTCATTGCGCTTGGGGTGTTTATTTAAGACCCACGTAGCATCATTTGATCCGTGCTTCACCTTCTTCGTTGACGTACCTTCCACTTCCATGGCCAACACCTTTGCAGGTGGCTTGTTTGTTGTAAGAAGTTGATCGCGGCCTTTTTCGTGGGAAGATTCCAATCTTGCCCCTTTTGTTTGTAACCAGTAATGTGTCGGGTGAACTGCCTTGGATGTTGTTGTTATCATCAATGCTCGTTGCCACCAAGGGTTGTGATTCTTGTGTCCTCCATCCGAGAAAAATCGATTCGGCTTTGCATAAGGACGAGAGGAAAAAGAACGAGTTTAAGGAAAAAGAGGAGACCGATAAATGGCGAGGACGATTACCCAAACTAAGGCAAATCTATCTATGCAATCACGGACAATCAAAGATCCAAATCCGAACAAGGCACACCACAAGCAATACAAGCAACACCTACAAGCATCGTCACTAACGTGGCTATTATGGGAATGGAGGTTCCTAAGTTTTCATCCTTCCGAAGGACTTCATGTTGGCACGAGGGTACGGATCCTTGAGCTTCAATTTCTCAAACCTCATTCCAAGTAGAACCAATTCTTCAAATCTTCCGGACTAGATCTGTCGAGCTAAAATTTGAAAAAGATAAGGTGAGAGAAATAAGGTTTGTTCAATCGGTGGGAGAACGTGAGAAAAAGATATGCAAGGGTACGGAAGAATTTTGTATAAATAAAATATTTAGAATACTTGTTTTGAAAATAAGACCTATGGCATGGTCATTCTATCTAGGCTTGCGTCCGGCGGTCGATATTGCTCCGATACCATCTTGTCACGCCCGATTTCAATAACCGAAATCGGATTCAACCGTATGCGTGCCCAGGATCAATTTTTCACGCAACAGGACAAATTATGTGGTAAAAGAATAATATCTTTATTAACTCATTAAATATTTACATCAAGTACCCATAGGTCTAAAGTAAAAGATTACATTGCAGCGGAAATTAAACTAAGCGTTGGCGTTCTTCGACTCCCACAGAAGTCGACCGGAAGACCGCAGGCCTAGACCACCACTTCGTCGTCTCCTCGAATGATGTACTTCAGCCTTCACTTCGAATTGTGGCATGATGCAAAAAGAGAGGCAACAAACGTATGAGTACATTACGTACTCAGCAAGTGGGGGAAAGTATGACATGATTGGCCAGTCAAGAAAGGCTAACACAAGGTTTAAGGCATAGAAGCACCTATGTCTAGTTCATTAATTAAGCAGGCTATTTACTATGTGATATAACTCCAGAGATCCATCAATTATCCAAACCACGCATGTCTCCTTCCCGAGAACCATGCATCCAAACAATCACCATCCCTCTAATCCGCGTGAGGGTCCATGCCGCTCTTGACCGTGAGCACGGCTGTCATGACAGCTTTCACTCTGCAGAGGTTGTACACAATTCACCACGAGAAAGTGATTCCATCCCCTGTTGCCGGGTGGACTAAGAATCTCCATTATGCCCGTGTCGGCCAAGCACTTACACACTTCCTTCGGTGTGTGGCCAGGAGATCACTTCCAAGGCGGTTCACGGGTTCCTCCAGCTTTGTACGCGCCCACTAGGATTTCCACTCACCCGACGTGTACACCCGTCATCGGGTAGCTTCCTTCCCTTGAGCCGGATGGTTCCGAGACCTTGTCTCCTCACCACACCTCCCCGGGCTACCGGTATAACACCAGCCATAGCCCCCTCTCCATCGCGCGTACTCGATCGGTCTCCACCGCATACTACGCCAAGCCGCGCCCATACTTGGCTCGTGGTTGTACGGTTTAACATGGATGGTCGCTCCACGAACCGGTCCTTATGATTCGGGTGATAGCATTCCATGGAACTACCGGTACACCCCGACCATAGTTCCTCCACCCGTCACCAAAATCAATGTTCAATAATTGACAAGCAACCATGATCATTATGTTCAACTGGATCATTAACAAGATTAACATTTAGCATGTCTTAAACCCAATTAAAGTAAGCTAAGCATGAGTCTACCCAAGTCTACAACTAATACCACCCGAGCGACAAGGACAGGTATGGAACAAGACATGACACATAGGATTCATATTTATCACAACAAATGCAAGCATGTGCAGATAGAAAAGGAAATAGGTGCAAGATGCGTCAAGGACACTTGCCTCTTTCTCTTTTTGCTCTTGATTATATCTTTGACTCTTGCACTTCGGATCTCTTGCGGTGATCGTCTTCTAATTACATCGCAACGAGCAAACATGCAAATAAACATACAAAGAAACTAAGAAGCAGAACAATACATCATACAAGCATTACAAAAGGAAAGTACGCGTCGCTATGATTCCGTGAGCGCAAGAATCACTTTAATCGGAGCTACGAGCGAGAAGTTACGAAGGTTTGGGATTTTAGGGGCTAAAACGTAAAACAGACTAAGGTAGGGGTTATTTTGTGATACGAAAAAGTTTAGGGATTAAAGTGTAAAAGTATAAGGGCTAAAATATAATTTTATAAAATACTAGGGTTGTTTATGTAAAAGTACAGGATATAGTGTTATTTGAGTAAATAGGGGCTAAAGCGTAATTTTAGAAAAGGGCAGGGTGTTTATGTAAAAAGTCCTATAGCTGAAACATTACTACAAAATAGTCCAGGGGCTTAAGAATTAATTTATAACTTAGATATAAAGATTATTGCAAAAGACTAGGGTTAAAACAGAATTAAAACAAAGCTCATAGCTTATTTTATGAAATAAAGGACCTATTCATAATTAACCATAGACTACAGGGGCTAGCACGTAATTTTCCATAGTAACGAAACATAAGCGCGCAAAATTAATAAACTACGAGGGTCGAAAATGTAAAAGATACCATCCTTACGCAGAGCGGGGACTAAAACGAAATACGTATAAACCTAGGGTCGCTCATGTAAACGAGATAAGGACCTATTCGCTATTAAACTAAACGTCGGGGGCCTATTTGCAAAATTACCATTTACCAGGGAATAAAGGAATTAAAATAAATGGAAAAACCCGTGGACCGGGCGCATGGCCTCGTGGACCCGTGGTCCACTCGGTCCACGGTGGACCGATTATGAGGGGTATGAGCCCCTTTTAATCTGGGACCTTGATCCTAGATCGGACGGCTCGGGTGGGGTCAGGCGGACGGGCGGCGGCCGGCGGCCGGGCGGCGCGGTGGTGCGCCATGGGCGACGCCGGAGCTCGCCGGAATGGCGCTCCGGTGGCCGGATCTCGGCGGCGCAAGGGGGAAAAGGAAGAGGGGAGCACGGGGGTTCTCACCACGATGTCGCGCGCGAAGGGAGCGGCCGGAGCGGGGTTGGCGGCGACGAGGCGGAGACGGCGAGGTTCGGCGGGGTCGCGCGTCCTCGTCCGGGGTCTTTCCGAGTGGCGTTGGTCCCCGTGGAGGCGGCGGGTGACGGGGAACGGCGTCCCGTGGTCGCGCGAGGCCGGGAGTGGCCGGAGACGGGCTCGCGACGGAGGACGGGGAGGCGGCGATGGCGGCGGCGGCGCGAGGTCGTGCGGAGGCGTGGGCCGGCGGCGGAGTGGGGGAAACGGGTAGCGCGGGTCCCGGGCTGCCTTTTATAGGCACGCGGCCCTAGGGTTGGGCGCGCACGCCGAGGCGAGAACGGCGGTGTACGGGCGACGGCGTCACGCGGTTAGGGTTGGGTCGGGCCATGGGTGCGGGCTGGTGGGTTGGGTCGGCGGGACGGGCCGGGGAGAGAGAGGGGAGGGGAGTTGGGCTGGCCAAGGAAGGGCTGCTGGGCCGGGAAGATTCGGCCCGGGTTTGTTTTGGGTTTGGTTTTCTTTTCTTTTCTTTTTTTTTCTATTTTCTACTCCAATTTCAATACTATTCCAATTCGAAATTCAAAATGAGATTTAAATACATTTTTCACACGATAAAAACCTACATGCAACGAAACTAGAATTTTGGGGTGTGACAATACTGTATTAAATTCTGGACTGTGATACATCGAGAGCGGCGACCTAATAAGTTCACTCATGACAATCACCTGTCGCTAGCGTCGTGCATGTGCCAGTGGAGACGACGAGTGACGACGACGTCGCACGTTCTTTCACTCCGATACATAAACCGCTACCCCGATTTGCAAAATGATGGGAGGATATCTGGGTACACTATATACACCACTTCAGTTGTAGCGACGACAGATCCGACGAGGCAGCAGTGACCACAGTGCGGCGGGAGCCAAAAATTAAGTCGCCGCCGCGATCCTCGGCAACATGCACGCACATCTCACCTATCGAAATCATCCCACATGAAAGCTAGTCGCAAGACCCCGTCGCCGCCGATGGCACGTAGCTTACCCGACGGGGGCGACACCGACCCAGGCTGGGCGCCGGCCGGTATACATGCGCGATCGATCGAAATCTCGTCGTCGTGCCTTGTCAGCAACGTGGCGTGTCCCCTCCTGCTAACCAACCGTCGCGCGGCTAAGCCACGCACGCATACACGAATCCGGTAACTCGCCGCGCACCCGTCGTACATCGGAATCAATGTCACCGGCCGGTGACGACGGGAAAGAAGAGACGTCGCTAAATGTCTGGACCTGTGCAGAACGCGACGAGCCATGCCATATGCATGGTGGCCTACGTAGTCCGGACTAGCTGGTCGTGCAACAAGTTTGCATTCTCTCGGCGCGTCGCAATCGATCGTAGCAGTATCCGAATCAGAGATGCACATGCGTGGTGCTGCCCTTGGCCGGAGGCGCCGGCCGGGCGCGCGGTGGAGTACCAGGTACCGCAACGACGGACAGCGTCACATGCCGGCATCTGATCGCCTCATCTCCGCGCTCCCGGGCTCACTTCACTCTCGCTCACCGGCCAGTCACCTCCACGCAGACGCATGCAGCGTCACATCACCGGCCCGAGGAACGGCGCGAATAATGGCCAGGCAGGCCATGGTCCAGCGCGAAGAGGATAAGGCGACGTACGCGAAATACCAGCGGGAATGCAGGCACAGGGCCGGCCGGGACGGCGCAACGCAATGCATGTGAAGCGAACACAAGGCCGTTGCGTGCCGTGCCCTGCTGATCGAGCGAGCGCGGCGACGTGCGCAATCCAGCGGCGGTCGGGGCCGGAAACGGCAAGGTAACCGCCGGTCCGGAGGCACCAGCTCTGGCTGGGCCGTTCGAGTGGGGGCCCCGCCGCGTGAGATGGTTGTGCATGCTGCTGGCCGCTCTCGGGTTGCTACTGCCCGGCCGGGACCCCGGGCCCGGCGCGGTAGCTATCTCGTCGCGCTCTTGCGCCGCATTGGCGGATGGCTCTGCTGCCTGGAGGATCACGGAAATTAACCCGGCGCGATTACTCGATCTGCGCCGGCCGGGCAGCCGGTGGGGAAAAAGGAGGGGGAGCGCGTGCGAGCAGAGGACGGTGGATCTACTGTGGAAAGGCAGATTCGGCGAGATATCCATCATCATGGCACGGGCGCGGGGACAGGCCGGCCGCTGCCACTCCATTGCTGCACCAGCAGCAGTAGTATCGTTCTTGAGTGCCGAGTACGTCGCTCTGCACGCCATGCTGCTGCGGTGCGGGGGACCGGGAAACCTTGGACGCTGCCATTGGCTCCGCCGATGATGAGCTGACAACGCGTGCACCGACCATCCCCATCTCCGGCATCAACATGGAAAATCAACTTGCCAGGCGTCGCCTGCCTGCCCGTCTCGACTGTTAGGGCCCGCGTGCCGCCGGGGTGAGTCCAAAGCCACTGCACGCGCCGTACGTTCGTCCTGCCCGCCAGCAAATTCGAGGACGCCCGCAGCAGGGCGACGGGCCTAGCAAGCTGGCCGTTGCCGGTCCAATCGATGGCCAACGTACGTACGTCGGTGATAAGCCGATGTGATTCGTGACAGTTTGGCTTCGTACGGAACAGCAGGCAGCCTTTACCTAGTTTTCGGGTCTTAAATTTTATATAGCTGTCGTATCCAAAAGAATCTTAGTATTTAAGGGTATTAAATAAAGTTTAATTATAAAATAAATTATAGAGCACATAGACTAATTCATGAGATGAATGGAATGAGGTTAATTAAGTCGTGATTAGAAGACGGTTACTCGTAGCATCACTTTAACAAAACATACATTAATTAAGCTCATTAGATTCATCTCGAAAATTAGCATCAATCTGTCAAGAGGGTTTTGTCATAAATTGATCGAAATATTCATAAATAGTAAACGTTAGCGCTAAATTTGTAATGGGTGAGTCTAGAACTATTTTTTTGTTGTTGTTTTTTATCAACCTTGGAATGCGGGTATGTGATGGTACCCAATTTGATACTTTTGTTGTTTTTTTCTTTATTTTTTGAAACTGAATACAGAAAACAAAACACTTGTTTTCTCATATACACATTACTCACTACAGCAATCTTTATATTTATAAAGTCATCACACGAGTCTCTACTAATTAAGTTTGTTCTCGAGCCTCGATGGACAAGTTTGGATATAAACAAATCTAATAAGGAGTTGTAGATACACCCTTAATTTGTTTGCCTTTTGTGTTACCTATGTTATAATCAGTAAAAAGAACGAATGTCCCAGAAAGTGATATGAAGCAGGAAACCACACCATGAACGAGAGCCACAAGATAGATTGGCAGAAGATAAGTCAAATCTAATTGCAACCGTCTATGCTTGAGGGAGACACTGGTTCGTCTGCGTGTCCGTCGTATACTGACAGATGGAACCGAGCAGTTGTAATCCGATCATTTTGGTTGGTCATCTATATCTATCCTTTGTTCCCTCGCCACTTCTCCGTTGAATCGATGATCGACCGACAAATTCGATTATTAAACATCCTGTATACTTCTTTTTTTTTTGCGAGGGAAACGTCCTGTATACTTGGAGGGGAAGCACGCATTAGTGGCCGCACGCGCGTCGCACCTACAGCGGTTTAGGCGGCCGTGCATGGATACAGCGTACTCATGACCGAACAGGAACGGCTTGTCGCAGTTGGAGTGAAGTGTAAAACTTTTATTCAGGATAAGTCACGCAATGAAAACGACGAGAGTGCCAAGGACAAGGGAGAGGGTGCAGGCTGAAAAACTCTCCTACTCACCAGCACTCCTTGTATGCTGTAGCTTTCGTAGAAGCAGCAATATTTTTTTCCTCAAACAAAAATAGAACAAATAAATGGTCGAGTAGATGAGTGTTAAACATGATTTCAAGGAAAATTCTCACATCCAAACAAGTATATTGATTTCCGTAGGAGAAAAAACAACATGCACGTCTTTGGTTCTGGTATATCACGAGATCTAATTTTCTTTTGAACATCACGACCGCATATTCAGGACTTAAACAAGACCTCCCAAGCCGCATGCATGGAATTCCGCATGGCTAGGCTTGTTGACCTTGACTACCGTGCAGAGCACGAGCTCTGGCCCGGTCCCGGCTGATCGATCGATCGAGGTACACGATGCCATGGACCAATCGATGCGCGCCCAACACAAGTCCTCTAGAACCATACACCACGTACGTTGATTGAAAAGTTTGGCACCAAGAGGCGTGGCGAGTCCGAATGCCAGGCACCTCGCCCCCGTAGTACATCCTGTGTGTTTATCGATAGGAGTTGGTACAAACTGCCCGTCCGGCGTAGACTGAAGGCAAGGTCCAGATGCACGTGCAACATGCTCTAGAACAGGCTGCTGCAGCTGCTGGCATTAGGCCGGCATGCCTCCTACATTCCAATACAATTTGACGGACTCGTGCTTATCGTTATCTGCGCGCGAACCACGGGAGAATTTGGAATTCTTACTGAATTAGAACCTTCTTGCTTTTCCATAATTTCAACGACGACACGTATTGATGAAAAAAAGACGTGATATGTTTTCTCGATAAACCCGTATTGATGAAGATAAAAGACTGTAAAAATTAATGAACGTAATAAGGATCAGAACGACGACGTACCAAAGGGATGATAATAATGACAGTGTGCATACATATCTGACCTTTGTTTATTGTAAAAACTTCCAAATCTTTTGCAACCACTAACATTATTATATCAAGCTTATTATATTTCATAAAGCATATAGGCCTAGAGATTTCGATAGTCACTCCTGAGTCCTGATTACAGAATCAATCACGTGCCGACGTGCGCACACGACGATGGCCCTATTACAAAGTGCATATTCACAAAGATAACACGCACGGGAAGAAATGACGAACTGCAAACTGTTGTGTGTGAACACAACAAACCAGCTTCGCATGTGTTTGGTACGACGTCGCGCGTTAATATAATCAGCCCGTATGCTCGTGTATGCTTCGTCCTATGATCTGCCTGCGATGTGCAGAGGCGAGAGGTGGCCCCCTCTCGGGACGAGACGTCCCAGCAACCTCTGGTCGTAACAACGATCGATTCAGTGACACGTAGGAGCATCGTGGCCACCACCCCGTCGGTCGTACTACCATATTATGCATGCAGCCATCTCCTACCTTTAATTTGCGCGCGTACGTTTCGTCGACCCAGTACCGCGTCTGCGCACAGGGACGCTCATCGACCCATCCCCGATAAAGATGAAAACAAAGGACACTCGCGAGAAAAAGATGATGAAACAAACAGACCTCATGGGCGAGCGGTACTTGACACTGTTGGGGCATGGATGACACGATCCGGCCTGTTACCAAACATTGACGACGACGTACGTGGACACGGAGTCCATCGTCGGCTGGTGCCCGGTCAATCGTGCGTGCGATGGTTCCCACGGCATCCAAAACGTGTGCCGTGTCCATTGGAACCTACACTGAACCACCAAAGAACACATTACCCGTGCCAAAAAAAACAAGAAGGTTGTTAGATTACCGAGCATGCATCATGAACCCGTCCTTAAAATAAATTTCCGTCATGATGAGTACTACGATCGACATAGTTAATGGAGCCATGTCCAGCAGCGCGAGCCGCAACATCGTCGTATGGGCGGGGGCCAGGTGGACCAACCCGGACCTCCCGCGCGTGCGCCGGAAAAGCCACGTCCGGTTATCCGACCCCGCCCGAGCCAAGGAATGCGACGTTACCAATCGCCGCGGCAGCATCCTGCATTTTGTCTCTTGGCGGGCTCAGAATCTCAGCAGCAGGTCGCTTGTAGAGTTCTTCTGCCAACCCCAGCCGGCGACGCGGTGAGGCGGCCGGTGGCCAAAACGAGCGCAAGCCGACGCTGGGACAGAAGAAATATCGGCAATGCAATGCAAGCAACCGGGGCGGCGGTTGGAGCGCGCGCACGTAGGCCGCAAGCTCGCTGACGGAGGCTCGGCGGCGGTCCGCGTCGGGGTTGGTCGGTCGCGTGTACGCCACTTGGCCGGTGGGCGCGCGCGAGAGCTTACTTACTGTAGGACTAGTAGTACCACCGGTTGGCAGGTATGAGGTGAGACTGGGTCTTCCCGTGGCTGGAGCAGCGCTGGCCCTCCTATCCGCAAGCGCTGGACCTGACGCGGACGGTGGCGTGCGTGCGTGCGTGTGAGAGCCGCCTCGACACGTCGGAATGTGCTGGAGAGATCGCGAGCCGGGGGCGGAACCCGACGGCGACAGGCCGGTGGTGTGTGCCGGCCGCCGGCCAGGGAGGGGGTAGGTCGGTTGGTGTCTCTGGTGAGGTGACGAACAACGAACACGGAAATATGGGGCGGGCAGGCGAGATCCTCACGTCCGGGTATCGGTGATTTGACGCGGACGTGCAAACGCCGCGAGTCGCGGCAGCCACACCAACCAACGGGGTGTGTGTGTGTGTCGTGCCGACGCAATCGCCGACGTACGCGCATGGCGCAACATGCTTTCGGGGGCCGGTTGTCGCGGTCGGGATGGGCGGAGAGATCCCGTGGCGGCCTCCTCGGACAAGCCGGTCGGTCGGGTTTGGCACTTGCGCCATGCGGCGGTTCCCGGTTGGACCGGCCGGGCGCGCGGGACGGCGACGGGCGTATCCGTTCGATTGATGATGGCGTCGCACGGTCGCCTGTCAAACGGACTCTGCCGCACACGTACTCCGCCGGCCAATAGCTCGGTTCTGCGTGCGCTCCGCGTTGCTAGTGTACTACAGCCGAAGCGATATTTTCCTGTGCGTGCGTGCCACCTCCGGTGCCGCGTTCTTTTTTGAGGCTGCCGCGACTTGCTGGTACGCAACGCAGCAGCAGCTTCACTTAACGGCCACTATCCAAATCACAACGGCCACACCGACCAGCCCGAAAAGTATACCGTGCTCTGTGATACTACTTGAGTTTGAGTGTGTGCCTGGAAACAGCGGGCAGGTGACAGTTGAAATAATTCCATTTTCGTACCGACGCGAGTAACCGACCGGTCATCATCATCACCGATATATCTTGTGCACGCCAAATGAGGTGCAACAAAAAATATTTTCCCAGTTCAAACGCAGCGAGATACTTCGATTGGGCCGCTGTTGAATTTTGCGTTCTGGGGATTATTACCCTACACAGCCACTGTTGATCCCTAGAATAGAATCCTAATTAAGCGCTACATGTGCAGATGCAGGCTACCACAGCGGCGAGCATGTGCAACCAACTCCGTCCTCGATCATGCCCTGCATGCTCGTAGGGCGGGTTAGCGTTGGTTGGTCAATTAGCAGTAGCCTCGCCGAGCCCCGAGCCCAGTAACTACCAACGGCCGTGGCGGGGCCCCCGGCGCCATCAGCGGGCCACGTGCTCCCGGGCCTCCCGCCTGTCGGCGTGATCACCAACGTGGTGGGCGCGCACCCACCCGCCCGCACCTACTGGCTGCTGCCGGTGCCGGTGCCGGGGTGGGGCCCGGCAGCCCCGGCGGATCCACCGCTGCCTTACGTGGCGCCTCGTACGGTCCACCACCTGGAAAGCGACGCCCCTTTGGCTGGCTCGCGAGGATCCTCGCCGGGACCCGCTGACCCCGAGTCCATGGATTCGGCGGTCCTCTGCTCCGCCCCCTCTCGCACTATTCCTTCGGTGCTTCATCATGCCCGCATGGGAGCAGGCCATGTTGCTTGCTCCGCCACTCGCCAACGTGCTGCACCTACACTGCTAGCTCTTGGAAGATTTTGTTGAGACCCGGTTCTATGTATTCAGGCCTACCCTAGCTCTAGTAGCTATACAACACGTGTGGTGAACTTTTACATGAGCGAGAAATTTACGGTGTAGTAGTAGTAGAAGATAGAAGAAAAAAATGACGTGTGAACCCTCATGCCGTTTTCTGAAATATCTGGAGATGGGCAGCACACTTTTCAATAATTTAGTAAGAAAAAAGATTTTATAATTTGCAGAGGTTTATTATGTTACTTAAACCATTATGAATGTACTAATTGCACGTCAAAAGCTTAAGTTTATAGAGAAATATGACAATTTGCCTTAAAGACTCGTTATTCAAAAATTTTAGCATAACTAGGTAATAATTTGATTATGAAAATTTCGTATTTACTCATATTAAAGATACTTTGTAAATCAGTAACATCCTTGCACAAAAAGAGACAATTTGAGTGGTCACCAGCACTAGCTCCAACACATGTGATGCCGAGTTTGAGTGGTCTCAGAGCAGTTTCGTCCGCTGTAGAAGAAAAATTATAGAACACGGATCTTTGTGATATCTGACCAAATGCCCAAAACTAGAGATTAATATGGATAATTCGCGTATGTACTCAACAACAGCAACCAAAATCTCTCACTCCTAGGAACTTAAAAAAATCGAGAAAAGACTTACCACGAATTTCTAGAAACATGTCCCGTTGACATTTTCTAGGTATATTACCATGCTCCACAAAAAGCAAAAAATAAAAAAATCCAGCAGTCCACATAGACACAATCAAGGTCAAAGATTAGCTAACGTAGTTGTTTTAACCAAGCCAAACACACGCAAACATGTAATGTAGCAAGTAAAGATTTTGTAGTCAAATTTTACTTTTTGAATGAAAGTTGTTGGGCGGTCGGGAGGCAAACCAGCAACAACTAGACTATACATTTGGCTATCAATATCCATTTAGAAAATATGAACATAACAGACGAGATGTATTCAACCTTTTTCTAGAGAAAGATACACTTTTATTACGTCACCGTTTTAGCCACCTGTAGAATCACATACTTGGAGAAGTGTCGACATCAAGAGTGATGCTCCTATATGTGATCCATTTGCCTACATAGGTGGTGTATCTCGGCGCTTCATGCACTGTGGGGACAGTGGTCACTGATCCTGCCATCAAGCGCCGGGGAGGGTCCTGACGCATCATGTGGCGCGCACATTACAATTTGCATTCTGCGCAGCGCCATTCAGGGCTAGATTTTTGCGGCCATTTGATTACTCCTCTCCCTTTGGTCCATGGTTGGTAAAAGTCCAAATGGTTGGCCTCCTTAATTCGAGCATGTGCACGCACTGTCCTCTTCCCCGGATTTTCTCCTCATTTTTATCCAGGACCATAGGCATGCATACTGCTGTAGTAGTACCTTTGCACGCTTACCTTTGCACAGTTTGAATTTTAACATCTTTTTTTTCCTTCATCAGGCAGTCGGGCTGATACTGTACATTCATCTGGCTAATAAGGCTGTAATGAATTCAACCGTTAGTCTCACCTTAGGTTCTCAATTTCCACATTTTTGTCAAACGGTCAAAGCTAGATTATGAACACATCCACGCTCCACAAATTTTCTTTGCTCCGAGTCAAGCCTTGGTCCCATGCACTCCACGTCACGCATTCAAAGTCAATCGATCACACCTCAGCTTGTCGTCCCTTGCATGTCAATGACCCATCGATTGGCAAAACCTTTTCCACGAATTCAGCAATGCTTAGCTTTGCAATCGTGATTTGGTGGGCAAGTTTTTCTTCCCAGTGTGTCTTACTCATTGACTGGCAAATCCGATATGCATGCTGGATCCGAGGTTTCCTTCTGCTCCAATTCGGTGAGAGATGGACACACAGGTGTAGTAGTACACTCACCACGTCATACATTGCGGATCATGTGTTTTGCGCTACTAGTGAATTTTGTTTGGTTTGGCAGTGCTAATGAATGATGCACACCACACACGGTGGCGGCGTCTGCCGATTATTTTGAACGGAAGGACGAGAGACGTCAACAGGAAAACGGCCGCCCACAGGTACGTGTGCTGGCCAGTTCCCGAGTGACACGAGCTTGCATTGGCAACCGCCTTAATTACACTGCTCCAAGCTCCAATATGCGTGCAGAATAGTGGTCTAGAAAAGCACTGTCCTAGCGGCCAAGCGGGCCAATGCACCCGCAGCGGCGGCAACCATCGTGAGCCATACAAACCATCGCCGCCGGCGGCGACGGCAGCAGAGGACCGCGCGACGTGTGGCGACGACGAGGACAGACCGCGCGGGCGGCACAAACGGCCAAGGACGCCAAGACCAGTCCTGGACGCGCGCGCGTGCGGCGACGAGCAAGTTCCCGTCGCCTGATCGGGATAGCGCGTGCGCGTCCGGTCCGGTCCGGCCGGGTGATGTGAACGCGGCGCGCGAGCCGGGTACGGCGTCACTTCCCGCGGACGGGAACGAATCTATCCTTTCTTCGCTCGCCTGCAGTTGCTCGCTCGCATGGCGCGGAAAGGAGATACGGGGCTCGCGGACAGCGACGCCGGGCGACGGGGCGCGCACCAGCAGATGTCGCTGTGTGGTGCCGACGTCACACGCGCGCAGTATATTATTGATATTGAACGAGCTCGAAAGTGCACGCGTCGTCGTCGACCAAACGAATCGCTCCGGCCGATGCATAAACTACACGGTGATACTGTCTACTGGCATATAGGATTACATCCGATCGATGCACGCGCATACTCGCTTTCATAATTCTCTCTTACGTCATCCGTCCATTAGCTAGCAAGCCCGCGGGGAATACGCCTTTAGTTTCTTTCGCTCGTCATTTTTTTTGGTCCCCCGAAAGACTTATTCGTCATTTTCGAAAGGGGTTTAGACCAGCCTTTGGAATATCGGAGACCGAACAACGAAGCCTTTCACACCCATATGGAGCTTGACGCATCGTCAAGTTACGTGTCAACCGCTAGATCATGCATGACCGACCGGGTGAAAAGCCGGCCGGTCATATTAATTCTCCGTTTCGACATTCTTACTATATATTTTCCCTCCCAAAACCAATCGTACGCCTTATACTAGTGACGGATCTCACGAATAGTTTAGCTTGCTGGCCGTCAATAATGCATGGCCTTCATATCCTTTCCTTTCACTGGAAGAAAGAATATTCATCTCACTCTATATGTTTCAAACGGAATAATGAACTTTACCACTTTAATTAGTCGCGTCAAATCATTCAGTATTTTTTCCCCTTTTGCCCGTGTCGATTACATTCGAATCGTTGAATTCAAAAAGGCGTGGTAGTTTTTCCGTTCGTCGATGTAAAAGGCGCACATGTAGATTTATCGAGAAGCTTAATTTTGGAATGACCGGGATGCTCCCACTGGCATATTGAGTATTATGTGCGTACGGCCTTTAAAACATTCGCTAGATTTGGTTGGCTAACTCGATCAAACGTGAGAGAGGAAGGTGAACGCGCGAATCAAAATTTCTTGCCGCTCGCACGGCGAAATGGCGTGGATCCTTGTTGGCGCGGACTCAGCACGGGCCAATAATATCTGCAGACAAGTTGGTACGAGCGGCAGATTGAGATTGAATGTGACCAAGGGGTCTCGGGTCTCCGAGGTGACTCAGAGCCTGGTCAGTGTTTGCCTGTTTGGTCCTGGCTTTGCTGCAGCTGGAGCTGCCATTGCGTTCCTCCTGCAGCTGCAGTACACCACGTACACACACGTAGAGATCGGCACCCCTGATCTACTGTCCCTCTTAATTACAAGCCAGTTATTTGGGGAAAAAATTTACATAATGATTATTTGAAAAATGTACACGATGAAGAAGTGGACTAGCTTCAAGTGCTTCTCACAGTTCCACGGTTGTGAAAAAAAGTGATGAAAGATGATAGTATACGGTGAGGTTGTGGTCATGCATTTCTCGAAAAAAATTAGGTGTGATCATGCAAAAATACCAAGGGGGCATGGAAGATAAATAAGAGGAAAAGTGAGTATCCTAATTAAAAGGATGAATAAAATTAGAGGCTAAAAATCTGCCTAACTAAGTAAAAAATTTCGTATAGTAAAATTCATACAGCCCCTGAACAAATGTCAAGTACGTGTCTTCATGATTCGTCACCGCATAATCTAATATGTATTGTCTGTGAGAATCTCGACCAAATCCAATGACCGTTAGGTTAATCAATGCTTTCAACTTGCAGTCCGCCGAGAGTTTGCCTTTGGCGCCAAGTTGAAATTTAACTTTTGGATGCATTCACTTGATCCATAGTCACTAATCCCACTTTACTTACAATCCAAGAATCTACAACAGCAATTATCAGCTGAGATGCGGATCTGCAAAAGAGAAAAAGGGCAGCTGCCAATTCACTAAAATGCTACCAGCTGATCAACTAGCTACTGTAAGTAAAAGGCACAAAGATATCCAAGCATCGGTGGTTACACTATTTTACTAGCTCAAAAAAATATTGAAATACCACAACTAAATTGAGCAAGTTATTCAAGTGATTTATTTGGGAATATGATTGAACTGCGATATTTTTTTCTTCCGTATCGGCATTGCATAGTCATTCAGATCCCAAACTAAAAAATGAGTCGATTTAATTTTGTACTGTACTATATTAGCTCTTGTAACTTTTCACCATCAATTGCTCAAAAAACATTACAAACTATCAACGATCCTTTTTGTGGCAAAAAGAAAAAACCAGCAAAAGGCTGATGTTACTATATTCATTATTAAGAACAATACTTACATTGCACTAGATTTGTTCTGCTAAATGTTATACTTACGACAATAAGGGAGTGCCCAAATAACTTAAAATATTATATTTTTGAAGATTTGTAAGTTGAAGACGGAGAGTGACTTGTATTTTATTTTCTTAAAAATTAAATAATAAATAGACTTATATTTTTGGATCAAATGCATTATATAATACTAGTGTGCAATTCCCGCATTATTTCACAATACAGTAGATCTTCAACAACTTAGATTGATGTATTGTCAGTAGTAAATCATCAGCATTGGAACTCGTTTTAACTCAACCCACCTTTAGCTGTCAATTCTCGATTAGTGACGCTCATTTGTTAATTATCACATATATAAACACTTGACAGGCCAGTCTAGGTTGTTATTGAATGAACAGGCTCCCTTTGCTAATGTCCTTTTTTGGTGACCAATGTGAACTTATGAAGGTGAAAAGACGTAAGCACAGGAAAAGTAGCACTGAAGCAAAATCTCGAGCTGTAAAAGCGCTGGCAGAAAGGGATCTGAGTGCAAAAGATTTCAGCATCAAATGGGACGATAAAAAGTGGCGAAGCCCCCACAGATTATGACTAGTTTTGATATCAGAGACCACGAGTTGTAGTCGGCATGTTTCAGGTTAGGCAGCAGCTGAAAATAACGGCTGACGAAATATTCTCCCTCGCTACACTAGAATCAGGTTCCCTTACAAAGCATACTAGTAGTAGTGTAAATGAAGCCAGTAGATAAATGTTGTAACATATTCTTTTATGGTTATAATAGTTTTATAGTAAGAACAATACTGGTTCACTAGAATATAGTATACAAAATATGGCTAAATTTTAGGATCTAAAATAGCGAGGTCACACTAAAGATAACAGATGGTTTTCTAATTAAATTTTTTAGAACAGCTCTTTGCAACACAGCAAACACAAATAAAAACTTCACTTGTAGCAACATTGAAAATTTTATTTACCACTCTATTGGACCCTGTTGTTGATTTTATTTTTTTACTATGACATATTGTGTGGGCTTTTAAAAGTTGGAATACAATTTGATTGCAAAAAACATAATGTGATTGAACTTTGCCTGTTAATACACCGATAGAACTCAAAGAGGGAAAGAAAAAAAAATCCACCCTGCTTTTCACTGATGATGTTAGAATATCATCTTGGGTCTAAAAATAAAAAATATTAGCCAACATCATGGGCTAAAAACTGGTCGGAGTATATGTTTGTCATAGATTATTTGTTGAGGTGACTTTCATGTGGCTGCCATACAACCAATAGTATGTCTCGGTCAAAGATTGTAATTTTGGCCGCTTCCTTTCCACAATGAGGAACTTTTGACTTGAGTCCATGCAGTACTAATTCACTCTTGATAAGATAAAGAAATACTACTACAACAAAGCATAGCATAGTCCACAACTCCACATTTCTCATCTACTTTGCATAGGGAATTCGGTTGTCTACGGCAGCCTGCAATCCCAACAAAAGCCAACAAAAGACCTTTTGCCAGAAAACAATCACTGTTGTCCCACCCCAACCGTTCCCCGTTATCCAGATGTCTTATCTCTGGTATCGAGTACGTATCTACTAAGACACTTGCGTACCTTCTCAAAAAAAAAAAACATCTCACAGAACAAATGGAACATTAAAAAACACTTAAAATTGCATGATACAACTTTTAATATGATAAATTGGATGTACAAAGTGATTGATACATTTTTTACGCATAAAAATAATAATAATAATAATCATCATCAAATACTTAGAAAGATTTCGAAGTTCTTTTGTGTGGTGGTGGTGGGGGTGGAAAGATGTAGAGTTATCTTGGTAAATGAAGCCGGTCGCTGGAACCCTTCCAATTTCTTCCTCTCAACTGTCACTCTCACCGTCTCTTACGACAACAGAAATCCGTAGTAGACCACAATCAGACAGGTAACGTTCACCCTATCCGCACAAAGAAAAAAAACACCCTATCGCCCACCTGGCTTTTAACCTTTTCTTTTCAGCATATCCAATTCTCCGTCAATAGCAATTTCATTCATTTTTCTTTTCTGAGAGAGAGAGAGAGAGAGGAGACACTGGGGGTTTTAAAGGAGTTTTAAGTCCGGCGATCGGCTCCCTTCGTGCTTATTTAAGCCGGCTCCCTCCAGTCCAGCCTAAACCTCAGACTCCGTGGAGCTTCCCTCCAACTCCTGCCCCTTGTCTAGGCTAAAAAGTTTAGCTCTGCTTGTTTCCCCCTGTTCCTCCGCAGGAGCAGAGCCAAGAACAACTAATAACTCAGTGGCACGTAGGAAGACGATGGCCATGAAGTATGTGCTGGTGACCGGCGGGGTGGTGAGCGGGCTCGGCAAGGGCGTGACGGCCAGCAGCATCGGCGTCATACTCAAGGGCTGCGGCTTCCGCGTCACCACCATCAAGATCGGTAGCCATTCCTTCCCCCTCGCTTCCTGGCAATCTGTTTTCATGGGAGCTCTGATTTCGCGTTTCGAAACGAAAAAGGCCGCCGCGAGCGGTTACTCCCAGAAAAAGGCGGGATTTCTAGCGGAAAGAGGTTTGATTTGAACCGGGTTTTCTTGATCTAGCTGGGTGTGGCGTTTGCTGCTGTCGCCCTTGGAGCCGAGGTCCCCCAGGCCCGAACGCCTTTTTTTTCCTTTTCTTTTTGTCGTTACAGTTATGCAGCAAGTCCTATTTTGGGCAAAAGGAGGCAGCATTTCCGGAAACCGGGGAGCTGTCTGGTGCGTGCGATGGCCGCGTGGCAACCTCTCGTGTGAATGCGCTTGGTTGTTTTTTGGTGGCACCTTACTTGAGCTGAAGCGAAATGAGCTTAGAAGTTAGATGGGTCAATTTGTATGAACAACTGTCAAAAGAGGGCTTTTAATGCTTCAAGTTCAACCGCTTGTTCTTGAACAAATTTGCCCCAAATTAAACGGGTGCATTTTGTTGCACATCCATTTTTGCTATTCCGCTCCTGCCCATGAGTACTAGTTATTGCTCTCTATTGGCGCATTGTTGAGGTGTTTCTTTGACTTTTACTCCTTTCAATTTACTTGTAGAACTAGAGACTGCCTATAATAGTAGTACTGGAGTAGATGCAGATTCTCACCTACTGTTCTAGCCTTATCGACCAGATTCTGCACCCCTGAGTGTCCAGTGTCCAGTCTCTAGTGGATTTTCCAAGCTTCCATTCATCTGTTCTGGGCAGCTTTATTCCCCGCATTGTTTGTTGGTGAATTATTTTGAATATTTGTTTCCATATTTTCTTTTTGGTAGATTAGCTGTTAAGCCCTTGTTTTCGATGTCGGCTGATCGGTGTTTCCTAGATGAAATGGATATGATTTGGTGTCACAATCTTAGTGCCTTCAAAGAGACGATATCGTAAACGTGTCACCTAATGCATTAAAATTCTTTTGACTAATTTTTAGTACCGTTTCTTGAAAAATGTTCATTTGGTTCTACTTGATGGTGTGCAAGTACAATTTTTCGAAACAGTTTTTATCCTTGCTTTTTCTCCATTGTGTGGTGTACATTTATTGGGTTAAGTTGATAACCAGAACGGTCCATTCCTTGTCCGGTTGAAAATTTAGTTATACAATATTTCCGTCCGCACTGAAGTTGGTGAAGGGTTTAAAGAAAACATTTATTTATGCGCGGTGAAAATTCTTTCCGCTCTTAGTTTCGTGTAGTTATTAATGTTTGATAATCTGCAGATCCATACCTCAACACTGATGCTGGAACCATGTCTCCTTTCGAGCATGGGGAGGTGTTTGTTTTGGATGATGGTGGAGAGGTAACTACAAGCATATCCTTTCATTGGGCTTCTTATAACAGAAGAGTACTTTTTGATGTCATCACGAATGACCTTTGATAGTCTTCAGTATCCCAGCTGTAATGGACAAAAATTTCAAGAATTATCTTGTCACGCAGCTCCATGTTTCTGAAATAACGAGAACTGATCTATTCAGCTGATTGGTCATTCTTCTTTTTCTTATCTTGAAGGTTGACTTGGACCTTGGAAACTATGAACGTTTTCTGGATATCAAATTGACCCGCGACAACAATATTACCACAGGAAAGATTTATCAGGTAATTGGGCAGATCACTCCTAATCCATGTGCAACTAAAACCTGTGTTTCCATTTAAAAAACTAAAACCTGTGTGAAAAATTTTCTACCTAGTCAAAAGCTAGTTTTATACTTCATCTTTTTATAGAAAAGAAGGGGAAGTTGTATTCGTTTTTACTTTGACATTGATCGCAGCCTTGAATAATGTAGGATATCTACAAGTTACCGAACGTTTGATTGACTGAATGAACATGGAACCCACAAATCTTTATTCACAGTCACTTTGTATTTCGTCGTAAGATCCACAGCAGTAGGACTATGCATGTGCAGAATCATCCGGACCTCTAGCCTGCCACTGTTGTCGGACAGATTTAATCCGCCACATGGTGGTTTAATTGTAGAGTTGATGCTCTGTTGGCTGTTTCCGTCAACTGGTGGATAAAGAATCTTCCTTCTATTGACCGCCTTCATTTTGTACAGGATGCGAAGTACTGTAGACTAAGTAGGTAACTAGGTAACCAGAAACCATAGTACTTGTAACAACGCCAGTAGCAGTTAGCCGTTCTGTTATCCCCTGTCGCTTGTGCATACAGCATAGTCATCAACCTTCTTGGACTTAACGCTAACCGAGTCATGCGATTTCATCTTCTGTAATTTAATCAGTTTTCTTTTTCGATTCTCAAATCAGGCTGTCATTAACAAAGAAAGGAGAGGAGACTACTTGGGAAAAACCGTCCAGGTGCGTTATCAGTATGTGATGGAGCTTTCATCAGAGAAGAATATTATTGTTGATTAAAACTGTATTTATTTTCATTATCAGGTTGTGCCACATATCACTGATGAAATACAAGATTGGATTGAACGTGTTGCAATGAATCCAGTCGACGGCAAGGACGGACCTCCTGATGTTTGTGTCATTGAACTTGGTGGCACTATAGGTGAACAAAATGATTTTAATATGCATAAATAGCAAGATAACAAATTTCAAATGCGCAGCGTAGTTTACCCTTGCTTAATTGTTCCCATAGCTGTGTAAGTATTCGGTGCAGGGGACAAAATCTTTTCGCCGCATAACGACAATGGCATTCTTGATGCAGGGGATATTGAATCAATGCCTTTCGTTGAAGCGTTAGGTCAATTTTCCTACCGTGTCGGTAAGAAAACAGCACTTCTTGCCTGTGACAAATTTCCATATGGCGTGGTCATTTTACAATTTTCTGCAAGCCTCAATTGATATACTTTTCCTTGCTCCGTGTTTGTAGGACCTGGAAACTTCTGTCTGGTTCATGTCAGTCTTGTTCCAGTACTAAATGTGGTTGGTGAGCAGGTACTAATTCTTTACCAGTATGAGAGCCCTGGACCCGCAGTAGCCCATAAAACTGTACCCACATTTTTGCTGATTTCTTTTTCAATGTAGCCCACAAAACTTTAGTCATCATTGTTATAAAAAGGAACAGTAGAAACATAGTTTTTGAAACTGAGCTTTTGAAACAACAATACTCTTCGGTTATTTGAATTTGTGATATTCTATTAGCTATTTTCATCCAAGTGATGGTATTTTTTTTTCATTTGTGTAGAAAACGAAGCCTACACAGCATAGTGTTCGTGGACTTAGAGGACTTGGGTTGGCACCGGATGTTTTAGCATGCCGCAGCACTGAGGTACACTCACCATACAGTCAGCATTCTTTAGTCTCTCACAGCCCATTGTTCTTTGCTGCTGTAAAAATGCAGTCTCATGGTCATTTCTGTCTTTCCGCAGCCTCTAGAAGATCAAGTGAAAGCCAAGCTCTCACAATTTTGCCAAGTTCCGGTAATGATAACCCTTGACATTTCAAGACTACTTTTGAGTTTTTTCCCTAGCTGTTGTCCCGACATTGTAATTTCATTTCCAGATGTCAAATATTGTGAACCTCCATGACGTTACAAACATTTGGCACATCCCTTTGTTGCTAAGGGTAAGATACACTTTTTGACCGAAATGTACTATAAAAGAAAAATTCAAATCTTAATTAACTATCGACAATGGGTTTTTCATAGGACCAGAAGGCCCATGAAGCTATTCTGAAAGTTTTAGACCTGCAGTAGTAAGTATTTTTTTTGCATGAACACAGTAGCTAAATTTAGCTCACAGTTTGAAGGGGCAACACTGATGTGATCATGTTGCAATAATGTATGTAGTGTTGGAAAAATACCACGGGAGCCGAAGTTGCCGGAGTGGGCCAAAAGAGCCAATAAGTTTGACAACCTGAAAACTCCGGTAGGATTCATCAGTCATTATTCGTCCTACTGTGCAGGTAATAGGCAATTATGTTTTCAAGCCTAAATTGAACACCATTGCACAATCAACTTTCAGGTCAAGATTGCCATGGTTGGTAAATATACGGGCCTGTCAGATTCGTACCTGTCAGTTACAAAGGTGAGATTTCCCCTAACTTCCGTTGTATACCTGTCCTTGCATTGAAATTAAACACTATTCCTTATATTTGAATTTACATTTGATAAATTGGTGGATATAACTTCCGATTTTATTATGAATCAGTGGATAACATATATAAACTAAATAAAACCCTTAAGTAGCGTATACAATGAGTAATCAAATAAAGGTTTCAGTATTTCGATCGTGGCACTATACCTTTATTACTCTTGTTTAAAAATAAAGGCATGCCGGATCAACTTGGTGAGGTTTACTAACAACGTTCAGATGGCACTATGTTATAACTGCAGACATATGCCACTGTATACACCATACGTTCAACTATGTAGCATTTCAGTTTCAGTTGAATATTGATGTTTTCTTGTATGACATTGTTTAAAAGAAAAGTTTGTTTATATACCTCTTAGGCCATTGGAATTGCGCTAGTATCACTCGTCACCAAAACAATGCAGCATCCATGACAGTCTTACTCTCCCTTTTACTTATTTATTATCAAATTTGGCGTTATTTCAGGCTCTTTTGCATGCTTCAGTTTTTATGGAAAGAAAGCTTGTTGTGGAGTGGGTTCCTTCTTGCGATCTTGAAGATTCGGCAGCTAAAGAGGTAAGTTTTCTTTTGGCATCAAATCAGTTTTATTTCTCAATCGACCTGTGGTGATCCTTCTGAGATGCATGTTTTGTGTAGGCCCCTGAATCTCATAAAAAAGCATGGAAACTGCTGAAGGTAAGCACACTTCATATCACATGGTGGTACGATGCTTGAAAATTCTATACTTTCTGAGCGCTCATTTCTGTGGAATTTCAAACCTCAGGCTGCAGATGGCATACTAGTTCCTGGAGGATTTGGGGATAGGGGAGTTCAGGGAAAAATTCTTGCTGCAAAATATGCACGAGTGAACGATGTTCCTTACCTCGGGATTTGCTTGGGGATGCAAATTGCAGTGATCGAGTATGCCCGTTCAGTCATGAAACTGCGTGGTGCAAACAGCACAGAATTTGATCCAGCAACAACATCACCCTGTGTCATTTTCATGCCGGAGGTAGGTTTATGCTTTCTGTCACACTTGGTACTTCTGTTGTTAAGCACCCACTTAAATCTGTATACTTTGGATAAACACTTCCACAGGGTTCAACAACTCACATGGGTGCGACAATGAGGCTTGGATCAAGGAGAACATATTTCCAAGACAATAATTGCAAATCTGCAAAGTTGTAAGAACACAACTCTTGTAGCTCCCTTCGTCTTATTCTTATGTATAATGGCATATGCTTGATTATTTATTCCCATCTGCGTAGTGGAATATAACTGTTATAAACTTATCTTAGGTATGGGAATGCTCCGTATGTAGATGAAAGGCATCGTCACAGATACGAGGTTAGTCTTATACTGAATTATATGAAGCTAAGTTGGATCATGTATTTCACTTCTTATGTATAATTATGTTTTCTTTCCAGGTGAACCCTGAAATGGTCCCAGACTTTGAGAGGGCCGGACTTTCATTCGTGGGAAAGGATGAAAGTGGAAGTCGCATGGAGGTAGACTTGACTTTCTTTTCCTGGCTGCTGTAAACGTAGAACTAGTTGTCATAAGATCTTCATGCGAAACTTTCTGTTATCTAACGAAATGCTCTCTGTTGGATGCAGATCATTGAACTACCGTCCCACAAGTATTTTATCGGTGCTCAATTCCATCCTGAATTTAAGTCGAGACCAGGGAAGCCATCTCCACTATTCCTAGGTAACGCAATTCAATATATCAAAAAGATGCTCACAGCAGTTTTGTTCTGATATGCCCAAAAAATGTAAAGTGAATTCCTAACTAAAACATTTTACTAATAGGGCACACTAATTTATCTTTTAGCCACATTAACTTCAGTTTCTTTTTCCACTAAGTGAAGTCTGATTAAGTACATTATCTGAATATGCTCAAATGCCTCATCTGAATTACAATGCATATCCGTTGACAGGACTAATAGCAGCGGCATCTGGACAGCTAGAATCTTTGCTTCACGGTTGCAATGTAGCCAATCCGAATTCAACAAAAGCATGCACTAACGGTAAAGTTCCATCAAAACTGAGACTGTACACAAATGGACACTTGAAGAGTCCATTAAACAGCTTGGTAAATGGGTACTATGCAAATGGAAACGGCATTCCCATCTAGAAGCATAATGCTATAAGCGAGGGATCTTGATTGATAGTATTTGTTTCTACGGTTTTTCTTGTACCCTTTTTCATTTTTGTTTTTTTCCTTTTTCTTTTTTGGTCTGCATTTACCTCTGATCAACTGAGAAGGCTAAGACTTGCAAGCTTCAGCTCCAGCGGCGCACGGTTCCGACATTTTAAAGAGGAACGTCCTCCGGTCCGTCGATGCAAGTTAGCTATATAGGGTGGTTTAGTGTGATTGTTTTCATTTTTTTGAGGAATTAATTAAGGCTGGAAGTGTCTTGGTAGCTTCAGTAGAGCCTTGAAACTCAACTATTTGTACATTATGGAGGAACTTATCCAATAACTTAATATACAAATGCTTGGACATAATATCTTCACCACAAAAATATATTAACCGCCTTACTCAAGAAAAGTTAAACTATTCAGATCCCAAAATGTAAGCAATATTGTTAAGGTTGGCACCTGCATTGTTTTGTTACATGGTGAGAATAGTGAACTCTTTGCTCTAAGGGTACACCGTTTACTTGATTTTTTCTTGGCTCCAGAATTTTCCTAAAGGCAAAGATATTGCTGTCACTATATCATAGCTGCATTCTTTTGATGTTTGTTTTTCATTCCAAATCAAGACGTACTGGGCACTGCACATGCAGCAATATTGTAATGGCACTTGGAACAAGTACAGTATTTTTCTTGCTGGAGGCAGAGTATGTTGAAACCTTGGTTAGAATATTTGCCTTCTGGGGGAATTACCTCAAATTGAAAAAAAACTGGTCCTTTTCCTTTTGCAAGTCAATTGCTCCATCAAAATCAGGTGCAAATAAATGAATAATTGAACATGGATGTAAGACATCTGCTACCGATGCTAGCCTGCCTGTTTCATTTAAGGAGAGCATCCCCAAAGATTCTGTATAATGGCCATATAGGATGCAGATGACAGGTATCATGAAAAAGATTTTGTTTTCTTTGTTCATGACAAAATTTCATGGTAATTTTTTTACACAAAGCCATAATACAGTGTCGCAGAATAGAAAATCCATGAGAATGTAATGACTGATAAAACCGTCCAAACAGAACGACAAACCTTCAAAATCTTGTGTTGCTGTCTTCGGGTAAACCAAGCTAAGTAGCACAAGCCAGTCTCCAAAATCGCTTCTCCATCTAGAAAATACACCTGTTTATTGTGATGGAGTTAGCTGCCAGAAAGGAATTCTGAACAGTGAAGCTTGTACACTAAAGACACTTTAGGATGCCATTACATAACAAAATTTATGGCCTAAGAATAGAAAAAATGAACTTCAAACTTAAAGAACGACACCAAATCTGCTCAGACGCTCAAGCAAACATCTTCTAAGCTAAGGAGAGCAAAGGTCACAAGCAGGTTGAAGTCAACCGAAGAATCCTTCACTAATCACTACTTTTGGTATGAGAGAGACTCACCGGTAAGCAATTGACTACAGCTAATGCTGCAGAAACATGAAGCAAACTACTTATACTGTTTTCCAAAAGATACGGAAGATCTGCAATGAGGAGGAGGAATGCCCATCGAGGCCGGTAGGGGGACAACTTAACAGATCGTGCTGCTGATGATAGGTCACCCACGAAAACAAAAGACCCCTCACATGGACTTTGTCCATGGTTATCATTTGAAGTATGGGATGATGATACATTTCCATCTTTCTGCAAACATCCCAACGAGTATGGCTTGCCATAGGAGACCTCAATCCATGAAAAGCCTGGGCTGAGAACAGGTACCAAGCAGTACTCATCCTGTCAGTGTTGGTCAGATAGATTTGTGTCAAGCACAGCTGACAAGTCATAAAAACAGATACCTTGTACTAAAGAAGAAGAGATTTCTCAATGCTCCTAACGACTTTTATTACATTTTTTTAGGGAATTCGTTAGTACATTGTAATACCATGTAAAACAAATCAGGGTTCTTACCTGAAAACATGAACAACTATTTCGATCATTTTCAGTCCTCTGCCATCCATTTCCACATTTCCTAAGTTTTACTACATCTTTTGCAATCAAGCAGTATTTTCCCTCAACTTCCTTCTGATCACTATCTCTACCAGTTTCCTCGGAGAAAATGGTTGAGCCATTACAGTTCATTTTCTCAAAGGCTATCAGTTCATCTGGGCAAGGAAGCTTGCCATTTATTTGCCAAAGATTCTTGCTTGCATCCATCCATGGATTGGGTACACAATAACCCTTGCCAGAACTAGTGCCAGCATATCTCTGAGAAGCTTCAAGGAACTCAGGACCATTGGTTTTTACTGTAGTACCTTGATCCAGCATTTTGACCCATTCATCAGTTCTTGTTAGTTTTAGACCATCCACAGAGAGAATAACATCATGAGCAGACAAGTATTCTGATAGAGGAGACACTTGTGGGATTTCTTTGACCTGTTCTGAAAGTCTTTAGACTTAATCAGTTAATCTTAATACGGCTAAAATGAAAACAATATAAATGCAAAGCAGACTTACCATAAGGCCATCACCACTCGCATAAAGAGGAAACAACACCACCGGAAGTATTTTTGTCATCAGCAAACATACTGCACATAGCTATTAAACATGGAATCATAACATAAACTTGCAGAAAATCAACATGAATCAATTAATGTTCCTAAGTAGGAAAAGCACATATAACAAGTAAACAATTAAATCCCACTGCATGTAATGTTACAAAGTCTACAAACTCCCAACACTATATTGATCCTGATGCTCCTTTCCCTGGATCCATGTAAATTCCTGTTTGTGTTTCTAGACACTGTTGCATTTCTCTAACCAGACTTACCAGAGTTAAATGGTGAGTTTCTGATCACCAGCTGTTTTTATTTGCTTGGTCACATTGAGGCTCTGATTTAGTCTTAAGTCAACCAATGAGAGGAAAAATGGAAAGAAAAACATAAAAACATGTCGCACATATTATTCGGTCCTAGCCAACCAAAGTGTTTGTTCTAATGTTCATGGAATACAGTCTGTGAGGTATCCATTTGCAGGATAATTAATACCTCAAGAGAAGATCAGCACACACTGTTTGTTCCAGTTAACAGTGTGTGCTGATTAAATCTGTTGAATGTTAACCACTAGTTCTGTATCAGGATAATTAATACTAATTACTAACAAGGGGAAAGTTAACAAAATACAGCTCCCTACCACCACCACCACAACACACAACACACCATTTAAGCACTCACTATATTTCTGCATTAGGATATGCCACAATATGAAAAAGAAACACATACTGAATTAAAATGTTTTGCTCTTTGCCAATTAAAAATCAAATCACAAAATGCAGAGTACCACTCACAGTAACATTATGCCAGATTCCTGCACAATAAATCCGGAGCATTGAAAAGAGAGGAAGATTCTGCAATAGATCATAGTTCAGAGCAACCAACGCCCCAGGAAAAAGTACGGCAATAAATATGGCAACATACTCCATCTGTACTCCCTCACTGGTGCATATGTAGCAAACATCATGTCAGAACATGACAGAAAAATAGTTCTATGAGTATCAAGTTAAGAACAAATATATATATATTTTGAGTATCAAGTTAAGAACAAATACACAAAAAGGACAGACCCAGTGTTGTAAGCTCCCACGCAAGGTAAGAACAAACACACAACGCATAAAAAAAGGGCATGGGAAGATAAGGCATAGAGACCTTGCAGCTGCAACGGCATGTCCAAATTCATGAAAAGCAATCGACAAAACTGTTGATATTATGATGGTTGCTGTATCCATTATACTTATGCTGAACCCTGAAGTCTGCGATATGAAAAGAAGCATAGTGGGCTGTAACTTGTCAAATTCGATAATACTAGAATCTGATAATGGACGTGCCAAGTTCTGCTCACCAGTAGGTTCTGAAACTTGTCAATAAGAAATCCATTTCTGAAATATAACACAGCAATCGATTCCCACAATATCATCTAGAAAATGGTACAGAACTACGGGTTAACATTCAACAGATTTAATCAACACGTATATCAACAGGTGGATAACAAATTCTTAATATTTTCATAATATCAGAGCCCAAGTAAAATATATGAGGAATGAATCTAAAAAGGTGTTTTTTTGTTGGAATTACTGTTCCACTAAAAGAAAATCCTATTGCTTGAGTGAATTAAAACAGGATCATTAGAAACAGTAATATAAATCTTCAGATCATAGCAACCATTCTAAATTCCGTGACAATCAACTCCTATTATGAGGTATGAGTCATCAATATAAAGTGCATTAGTTGCTAACTTTGATTATCTGAGCAGCAACCAGTGAAGGGAATATCAGGAACAATATCAACATGAACTTACCAAGGATATGCCAACTAATGAAATGAGAGAGAAGTAAACCCCTACAGAAAACCATGCTCTCATGTATCTGTGAAAATCAAATGGAACTCATTACAGATTCGATGATCTATATTTTTGTTGATGAGCATGGCAAAGAAACCGCAAGATATTTAACATGAGACGATTATTCCTATCAAAGAGAGTATTCTCACTATTATCAGTAAAAGATGATCACATGTTATGCTTAAATTTCCAAAGAATAAAACAAAATAAGCACTCCTAAGACAGAAAAAAAATGATGAAAGGAATTCTTGCATTTCATGGTTAGATGGTAATTTGACTACACCATAAACCCAAATGTTAAATTTACTGTTGTACATGGTAGAATGCTAAATCTTCCTTAATAATATGTCTAAAAAGTCTACTGTATGGACATTATTGCTTGAGAAGTAGCCAAAACTGAAAAAAATGAATACACGTGTGAACAGTTTAGCAAGAAAGAACTATGATGTGTGTATGCCAAGATATTCTTAAATGTTTGCAAATACCAGTGCACATATCTGGTCTAACAAACAATGCATTTGTTACACAGTAGCTCCCTTTCATATTATCTAGCACCGATGCTACAATTTTCAGACAACAAATATTATGATCTGGATTTTTCAGTCATGAAAATTTTAAAGAACAAAATAAAGTCTTCAAAAGCACAAATAAATTAAATCATACCTAGAATGCTTCCATCCAAAATTGAATAGGATGTCATTGAAGGCATATATTTTGCAGTCACAGTACCTAAAATTGGTATAACACAGTAAAAGAGCATTAGATCCGCTCCCTTTCACTCTTATAATACACAAAAAAAATGATGAAAGACGAAGCTAAGTCACACAATTCAAATCCAGAGCTCAATTCTAGGGAAGGAGGGCCGTGTATTTTACTGACCAGCAGGAGATGGAGTGTTCAGTGCGTCTGGCGGAGGCGCTCGTGGGGAGAGTCGCCCCCTGCGCCCCCGACGCCCGCTGCGGCCGGCGCCGCCGATCATTCGAGCCGGCGAGCCGGAGAGAGGCGCTGCCGGTCGAGCAAGGAGGTTTCAGGGGCCTTCAAAAAGCAAAAAAGGAGCTCTGAGGGGGCATGGGTGTAATTTTAGAAACGGTCGGATATGTATTGTAAGGCCAAGATGATCGAAGAACGACATCTTGCTATTACAACCTTCAACTTCTCCACCTTTACATTTCCACGCCTGCCTCTTCCTCGATTTGCCTGCTCGTTCCTTCCTAATCGCCTCCCGTTCGAAGGAGGTCAGATCTCGCGGTCTGGAGCCATCGCAGCTTGTAGAAGCTCCAGTCCCTGCACGCCTCGCTCTTGTTTTCACCTCCTTCTTCGATTGGAGGAGGGTCAGGGGCTAAAGGCTTTTCGGCAGGGGGTGAGCAGAGGAGAAGTGGGCACGGAAGATGATACTCCTCCAGTCCCCGTCCAGGTTCCTGCTTCAGATCCTGCAGGACCGCGTCCTCAGGTACGTCCTGTTGCCTCCACCCTTTTTTGGTTAGAGAACTGACACGATGATGATGCTGGTTTTGTTGGTGGTCGCCTCCGTTTCATCTCATGCGGTCTGTTGGTGTTGTGCAGCGGCGAGAAGGGCGTGGACATCGACTGCCACACGGTGGAATTCGACGATGTGCGGTATCATATCCAGGTGAATGCCCTCTTCCTAGGGGATTAGGGTTGTTGTCTTGATTTATTCCCAAACTGAGGCTTCCTTGGATTGGTCGTGAATATGAATAAGGTAGCATGGGCTTCATCAAATCGTGGCAACCATCCAAATGCATGTCGTACTCGTGGGGCTAGAATATGGTGGGATTGGTTTAGTCACAAACCAAAAACTCAGCTGTTTAGGTGGCTATGTATTTGTTACTTCAGTCAGTGTTAATCCCGCAGAACACAAAAGAACTCTTGGTGATTGAACCCATTCTGCCAAGTTTAGTGCATTTCATTTGGTATAAATATTTCACTTTTGACCTCCATGTGCCTCATGTATCCACAAATGGTTAGTCATGCAAATTTGGAACTAACGACTGTCATAATGCTCTTTTCTTCTTTTCATATGCATAAGTTCAGGTTATTACGAGATTATAAACTAATCATTTAAGTGGTAATAAGCTCATAATAGTGCAAGTAAGATTTATTTGGTGTGGCGTAGTATGGCAACTTTGGACGTGGTGATCTTCAGCACTGGTTTTTCTGAGATGAGAATACAATCAAATTCATACATTGTGTTCTGTTCTGAGGTAGTTTTTATTACATTCTATTGATCTTATGTTTATATATGAGAGCTTTTTTGAGGGGAGCAAAACTACATTTCAACCAATTGACCCTGAAACACACTAATATGTTTTTCTTCTTTTCGTTGTATTATTGAAATGAATATGGACATGAATTGATTAGGTACTATGATAAATTTATCATCTACTTCATGTCCAATACTATTGATTCTAATTAGTTGAAACTTTAATTTCAGTTTTCGATGAGGAATCCAAAAGTAATGATTCTATCAGTAGCATTGCCTCTCCCATCTCCTGAGGCTATTCTCTATGATGGGCTTCCACTTGGTGCAATTGAGGCTATAAAGGCAGCATACGGGTCAGTTGTGCAAATTCTTGATCCACCAAAGGATGGCTTTGATCTCACAATGAAGATAAACTTGACAAAGCTTCCGCCAGATGAAGGTTCTAGAGTTCCCTTCCCAAGGTTATAATTGTCTTGTTGTGCTACATGGTCAAATTGACTAATGACTTTGTATATCTTTAGATGTCTCCCATCCAATGAATTCGGTGGTGTGACATGTCCTAGGACAATTTAACAAACTACATGATCAAAACAGCTCATATTTTTTTTATATTGTAGACTAGATATCTTCCATAGGTGGCATTTCATCTGTATTGCGTATTAGGAATATATTCATCTGTATATTTCCAATTATATATGTCTGAGGTGGAATGTATAGCACAGGTAGTATGTTTCCACTGGATCAAGTTAACTTTCAGCATTGTGTGGAAAAGGGTGACAAAAAATGTCCTATACTTTCTTGGCATCTTGTTTGCACAAGTTTGTTAGGAAAAATTGTTTCATAGCATCGAAGGATTAATTTTATTTTATTGATGTTAAGTTCCTTTATTCATTTGTTATTCCTGATTTTGTGCCATGCATTTTTAAAAATTGTAAACTAGTAACTGTTTTGTAAGTATTGGCGGCTAAAAAGTGGAACTGCACTGCTGAAGCTTTATAGTTTTTCTCCAGACCATCGTACGCCCTGTGCTGATGATATAAATGAATTATCATATTTCTCTTTTCTTCCATCACTTTTACAGATTTACTTTAGTCCCTTTTACTTATCTGAATGTAGCAATAAGCCGGTGAGTACTTGTTCTATTCATTATTCATCTGTGATAAGCTTGTCCAAGCATTGCTACAAACAAGTGATCTTTTTCATTCCAGCTAGTCACATTCTTCTCTGTAACTACAACTTCTAATCTCTATTTCTTTACTATGTTCCAGAGCAGAGGAATGCTCTCTTGACGCAAATTGCATCTGTTAGAGAGGTTGTGTTGGGTGCACCCCTGAAGCTTCTGCTGAAGCATCTAGCATTAAAGACAGTAGCTCCTAATGTTGACAAGCTTGTTGCTCTTGTTCACCGTCCTAATGAATCCTTTTTCCTTGCTCCCCAGGTATAACTTAATAACAGATGTATCACATGATTTGCACAAAATGCAATTGACATCTAGGTGCTTTATTTATGTATTAGGCTGCTTTATATATTGACAGGAAATTTACAACTCTATTCACAGCCAATTCTAAGTTTGCTGCTGCATTTACTTATTGTTCGCATAAAAAAGGACTTATCATTGTCTCTTCAGGCAGATAAAGTCACAGTGGTTTACCCAATGAGATTCCAGGACTCTATTGATATTGTTTTGGCAACTTCCTTCCTGCAGGTATTTTGGATTCTTCCTTCTATCTCTTTTATCAACTCTCTGGCCTATTATTTTTCATGAAATTTTATGTTTCAACGGTTGTTGTTATTGTTATTGTTTTGAACCTATTGTCTCTAGCCTACCCCAACTTTTATGTTTTGTCAGTATCACTATTCAGACCGTATATGTTTTGATTAAACATTTAATCTAGCATTTCATTATTGATTGTAATTTTTTTTGCTAAATTATTCTGCAAAAGCCTTTATGACATGGTTTAATGTGAGTATTTTTTCATTCCTTTTTTCTTTTATAAACTTAGGAATTTGTGGAGGCCAGAAGAACTGCTGCGCTTAATAATGCTCCTTCATGTATGTGGTCTCCAGCACCTCCTCTTGAGTTAAAAGGGATACCTGTTGATGCACTGAATGCAAATGCTGGATTTGTTACTTTCGGTAATATGCATTTTTCCCTAGCATCTCATTTTCCTCCATGATATTCATTTGGCTCACAAGCTTTTCATTCACACAGTTATTTTCCCTCGGCATGTTGAGGGTAAAAGGCTGGACAAAACAGTTTGGAGTTTGTTAACATTCCATGCTTATGTTAGCTATCATGTAAAGGTATAAACCTTTGTAGCTGGTTTGATATTTTATTCATATAAATTTCTTGGTATACTCCTAGCAGATTCCCTGGATCAACCAGTAGTAGCAATTTGATATATTTTATGCCAATTGCTGGTTTGACTGACAGGAACCTAAAACTTAGTAATTCTAATTGAATAACATTATTGTGACTATTCTAAAAAATTGGGCGTGTTGCTCTGTTATAACTCAAATTAGCACTAGGAAACACACAGCAATATCTCCTGTTGAGATGTTTATTAGGAAAATAGATAGGAGCGGGCGAGTGACACATTTTCTTATAGTAATTTAAAGGGAATGAGAAAACAGCCAGGATTGGCATTTTCGAATGTAGTGAGTTTTCACCTCAGCCTCCACTTCTGAGCCTGTGCGTCAGAATGATAGGGTAGGGCCTGCATCAACCAAATAATGCTTCTTCATCAATCCTGTTTCTAGTACATCAAGTACCAAGGATGGTTGTTTATTCGGTCTATACACCATTTCTGCAAATCAAGTAGTGTTTAGTCTCTACTTCTGTATATGCTATTTCCTGCGTCAATAAAACACTTACTACGTGTACAGACAAATTGCACACCTTCATCTTTTTCCTTTATTATATTTTCTTTGTAAAACATTTTTTTGCTAATGCATATATAGTAACAAATCAGTCGCTGGGAACTTTATGATATATAGTTTACATTCCAAGCTGACAGTTTCCTATATTACCAGTGTTCTGAAGGATTCATGCACACCAGGATGAGGCGTAGGGTGGAGTCACTAATTCAGGTAGATTCATATGCTTGTACTGAATCAGGGTATTCCATAGACCTGGTCAACCTCTTGTTCTTTTTTTATTTATATTTTTTCATTGCCCTTTCAGGTTTAGTTTAATATCATCATATTATCTAAGATTGTTCAATTTTGTTAGAAACTAAACATGAGATACCTAATAAACAGGACACTATAATACTAATAATAGTTCATAGACAAATTAGATCGTCATGGGGTAAATTCCATATGAGGTCTGCTGGTGCCTACTTAAAAGGGAAGTTTGACTTCAGTGTTTCTTGCTCTAGCCAAACCAAGATTCAAGTCCGTGCTTGCAGAGATGGTGTTTCCAGATGTGTTTAATAAATATGAAAACAGAATGACTAAGGAAAGATACAGACTTGAAAGAAACTAACCGAAATATAGGGACTGATATAGCACCATGTGGTTTATTTAGGGTCACTAAATTTTCTGACCTGCTTGACACTGTATTATAGGCTTTGGACCGAGCAAAATCTGATGCGGAGAAGCTGAAGAAGTTAGTACATGGTGCATCTTTGAAAAGACTGGTTTGTACTTTGTATCTTTGTGTAAGTTGGTAGCATTTGTGCATAGTCATCTCTTCCTATCATTGATTCATTCTATATATGCAGAGCCTGAAAGAATGAAGGAAACTCATATATAAAGGCCACATAATAGTTCATGATGTTGAACTGTCCATTATGAATATTGTTGTACCGCTTGGTAGATGGCATCTGTTCAGTTGTGGAGAACACAGGTGACTCTAAATGAAACAAAAGCAGAATCATTACTGTATTCGTCATGTATGTTAGGATATCTTTATTCATGGTAGAAACAATAGATGAAAAAAGATGCGGAAGGACCTCTGTAAATCGTTGAGCAGAATCCTTTGACCCAATTATCAAAATTAGCATCTCAAAATTGGAGCACATCTGGTGAATTAACATTGAACGATTACAAAAATTGGGCGCTTGTGGCAGTGAAGTAGTCTGCTGCATCTGATTCAAGTTATTAAACCTTGATGAATTAACTGTTGTCTTTTGTTTATTTTTTGTTACTAAAAAGAGCATGTTCAAATTTGCAGACTGAACGTTGGTCAACTTTGTGGATGTTTGTATGAAAGGAATGTTAACAAATTTGAGATTTTTGTGTAGATGTCTAACTTCCTTCGTGCTTCACGATGACTCTCTTGCAGACATTTGCTAGTGCGGCCTGAAGCTTTAGGGCGAATGCTTCCGATTTCCCTGTAATTGTCTGAGTGAGAAATTTGCTATTTTGCAGACAAGGAGACTCGTAGCTCCGAGTTAGGGCAACAGTTTAGACTCTGTCTTCGTTGCTCCAAAGTATCAACAAAATTGTATGACAATGTGTATAAAAATAGGCTGCTGCCTGTTTTATTACACAGTTCTACACATAGAGGCAGGAATAGCCGAATAGTTTCACAAGAAATCAAGAAAGTGGCGGACGTAGAACACAAACATGGGGGGCTGAGGATCATGTCGTTCTTCTTCCTTCCTCGCTTTTCTATTCTTCCTCTCTTGCAATCTCATTGTTTCAAGCTTTTTCTTGTCAAAACTAGAAGGGAGCCCCCATTCAGCCTCTTGGATCCATCCCTGTTACGAAGTAAGTACTAGTAACATTGTTTATTTAACCCCCAGTTACTTAAAACATCATACTAGCTAAGAAAAAGATAGAAAAAAATCGCTCTGAAAATGTAACAATTCTACGCAGAAAGAAATAAATACAATCTGTCCGTTACAAGCCTCGGTGTTAAAATGCTTATAGTTACTCGGTTCAATATTTTTGTGAGGCCATCGTCTAATCTAATTGTTACAAATCAGAAAAATGGGCAACACAAAAACAGCCTAAGCAACAAAGTAATCGATAATTCCAGCAAACGCTCCACTCTTGTTCTCACTTCTGCTGGCCGCCGCTTCAGAGATTTGAACGACAAGATCCTAGAGAGGGATCAAAATAGGGCGGGCGACCAAAAAATGTGTGACGAGTTTCTCTTCATGTTGCTTGCAAAGCTTGACCGAGCGAATCAGAAACAGTAAGGGCCGCAGCTGCTAGATAAAAGGTGGTGTTATTGCCATTCTCCGTAGCCGGTCACTCACCAAGCACACACACAACACACTTGTTACAACGCCAGCCAGTAGCACGCAGACTGCAAACTACTAGTACTAAAGACAAGCATACGACGACGGGAAGGTCCGGTGCACAAGCGGCGAGCAACGCACACTTTGATATGATCACGCGCCGGTCCCGGTGGCCCCGGCGTCGGCGTCGTCGCGGCCTCCTCCTTCTTGGCGCCGAAGACGCGGCTGTCCACGCCGCGGCCCGCGGCGTCGTCGACCTTGTCCTGCACCTTCTCGATCTGCACGGCGCCCTGGTCCTCGCGCGACCGCAGGTCCATGCGCGCGCGGTTCTGCTCGCCGCCCACCGACTCGTACGTCGTCGGCGTCGTCTGCCCCACCGGGTGCGCGCCCTGTGCCCCCGACATCCCCGCTTCCGCTGCTCTGCTCGCTCCCGCCTCTCTGCCGTAATACTAGTACGCTGCTTGTTGGTTTCTCGCTTTCGCTACTGCCACTCGTGTTACATTACCCGGGCGATGGAGCTTATATAGCTCGAGCCGTGGTCCTGTACTCCTGTGGAGCGGAACGCGTACGTGCGCGCGTGAGGCGAGGCGCCGCGCGCGGCCGGCCGCGTGGCCTGCGAGCGTGGCGCGACGGGAGCGGCGGCCGGGCACACATGGGCGCGGGCGTCTGACCGCGGCACGGGGAGCGGACTCGTGTCCCCTGACGTGCAGGTTCCCAGCGGCCTAGAACGCCGTACGGTTGCGGCAGGGATAAGCTCACGCACCAGCTGGGCGTCGCGGAGAGGCTGGTCGTTTTTTCTGCTCTATGCTCTTCATATTGGCTTGTTGGACTGGGCGATTGGCTGCGTTCGATCATATCATATACCATTAATGCCACATCTGAACCAACTGATCTGAACTACTATTGCATTTCGTTCATCAAACCATTGGATAGGAGGTGTGTTCGTTTCCTGAGTCTTAAATTTTAGAATTGTCACATCAAAAAGAATCTTACTACTTAGAGTATTAAATAGAGTTTAATTATAAAATAAATTACAGACCTCTAGACTAATTTACGAGACGAATCTAATGACGTTAATTAAGTCATGATTAGAATATGGTTACTGTAGCATCACTTTTGCAAAACCTAAATTAATTAAGCTCATTAGATTCATCTCGAAAATTAGCACCAATCTGTCAATAGGATTTTGTCATTAAATTAATCGAAATATTCATAAATAATAAGATTCTCTTTGATGTGATGAGTCTTAAATTTTAGAAGCGCAGAAACGAACACACCCGAAGACTGGAGGGAAGGCATACCTTTTGCAGTTCAGTTCGTTCATACGGTCAGGAGTAAGAACTGCAAACTACGACGACTGGACCACGTCCACTAGCGTCCGGCCGGCGGCGGGGACGCGTCGTACTAGGTTGGAGAGAGATGGATGACTAGAAATATGATTCGAGTGTTAACGGGAGCGGGATAGATCGACACGATCACACGACTACAGATCCCTCTTCTCTTCGATCTACAACGTGAAAAGAAGGCCTCGTGAATTGGGCTTATTAATTGTGGGCTGGTAGGCCAGAAACGTGATGAAGGGGCCCGTGCAAGAACATTAAGAGGGTTGCTTTTTAAAAGTTGCATCGTTAGAACGAGAAGTCCTCTCAGGTTTTGAGATTTCGCAGTTTTCAGTCTTATCTCGTGGTGGCACGGATGCGCAAATGCTTTGTGCTTCAAGCAGCGATTGCACTCAATTTAACCACTCAACAGAACAAACACGATTCATACCCAATTTAATTTGTTGCAATGACTTTACCAGATTGGTCAGCTACTCAGCGTGCCAGAGGAAACACTGGTGTTATTGGGCAGGGGAGTAGCTCTCAGCAGCCCATCTTGGTAAAATGCCGTCCTTGTAAAGAAGGGTACCCTCTTTCATGTTCAAGCGAAGCCGTCGCAACTCACAAGCCTCAAGCTGATCAGTCAGTTTTTATGTAGTCATATGGTGAATCTTCATCCTTGAGAAAAAAAAACATGTCTTTCAGATTTTTTTTCTGAAAAGTATAATCCAGGCCGAATGAAAACCGAATGCAGGTAAAATATTGATTTAATCCCAAGGAGAATGTACTACTTAACAAGCAATTCAAAACTAATATGCTACGGAACTTATTGTTTGCACTCAACAATAGCTATGTCCTTTATTTGGAGCAGCAACACATAACATCAGCATCTCTAATTCACACTGACAGCAAATTGCGTTGATGCTGATTCACTTCAGCACAGAAGCGCAAATTGGGAATGTCGATGTAACCTAAACAACTTGACGTGACCGCTGATAAAGCCATGCCACGTGTTAATTGCAAGCTAATTGGCAGCCAGTCTTGATTGGAGCTCAGCAGCAACTGCGTCAATGAACTCTTCAGTGTTCAGATAATCACTTCTAGTAACCCTGCAAGTTTAAGAGGGAAAAGGAAAAGGGGGATCAGGCCAATAAGAAATATCTATAATGTGATAGGTAAGGCAAAAATTGAGAAGCATGGCATACTTGGAGGATCCATGAACCAGGAGGGCGAGATCTTTGGTCATCTTTCCAGACTCCACTGTTCCAACACAGGCAGCCTCAAGTTTTTGTGCAAAGTCCAATAGCCTAGCATTGTCATCCAACTTCGCCCTGTAGCCCAGAACCAAAAGAATACCATGATGTGGACCAGCTCAGACTAAGAACTTATCACGACTTAGGTAAAACAATAGTGTGATGCTCTTAAAATCAAATGTATTTATATGAATTGCATTACAGTGGGCTGTCGCCTGCAAGGCAGTGTCAAGGAGTTGTACCTGTGTGCCAGTCCTCTAGTCCAGGCAAAGATAGAAGCAATGCTGTTTGTGCTAGTTTCACCTCCTTTCTGGTGAACACGGAAATGGCGGGTAACTGTGCCATGGGCAGCTTCAGCTTCAATGGTTTTTCCATCAGGGCAAACCTACATACACAATGAATCAGCATCATGGTATTATCTACTACTAGAATGTAGAGCATGAGTACTCTGAATAAGCTGTGTTCAAATACGAAAGAAATTTTTTGGCACTATTTTTTAACAATTTCGAGACTATCCAGCAACATGAAATAAATCATATAACACATACCAATACTGATGTCATCAAGCCCAAAGAGCCAAAACCTGCACATTTTCATCAAAAGATATAAAATACCAGAATAAATTCAACTTTTGCGCTACTATTATGCAAGGGGGTTCCTATTGAGAAAATTCTATGTATAAATTCTGAATGAATGAGCATACCTTGAGCCAAGAAGTCACTCTGCACATCTCCATCATAATTTTTACACGCCCATACGTAGCCTCCTTCACTCTTGAGAGCATAGGCAACCATGTCATCAATAAGACGATGTTCATACCTACAAAAAAATTAACACCATGACATTACAAGAATATTCCCTAGAGAATTTGAGCAGACAACATGGGATGGAAATATACCATATTCCAGCAGCCTCAAATTTGGATTTCCAATCAGCTTCATAAACCTCCTGGAAGATGTCCTTAAACCTGAACAATCAAAAGACATTACATCATGACCGAATTGCCCAAGAGACTAGAACAAGCTATAAATTAGCATCAATCAACTGTACCTGCCATCATATTTCTTCAAGATTGTGTTCTTGGTGCTAAGGTAGAGCGGCCATTTCTTCTCGTAAGCCATTGTCATAGAAGCCGCAGCGAAAGCTCTAACTGACTAAACAAAGCAAGAAAAGGCAGTTAAACAGAAGCGGAGCGAATACTTGCAAATGCAACGGAATTTGTAAACAGAAAACAAACAGCAAAATAGCACACGGAACAAGCAACAAAATAGCACACGGAACAAGCAACCAAATAGCAGTACCTCATCAGTGTTGTACATAGACAAGGCAACTCCTCCAGCACCAGTGAAGTTGAACACCTCGAGATCAATTTGCTCTTCTTTCCCCTCTACCAATGAATAAAGAATAACGAAAAAATTCAGATCCAATAGAAGTCACATACATGAGAAAATGTAGAGCTACAAGTTCTTTTTCTAGCAACTCATTTTAAAATGATGTGATGCAGGCAACCATACCAAAAACTAGCTTGAGCTTGCCAGGGCCCTTCAGAACTGCATCAGTTGCCCTGTACTGATCACCAAAGGCATGCCTTCCAATGCAGATGGGCTTAGTCCATCCTGAATGCATCAAGACCTCAGTTTATCAGTACAAATCGCATGTCAAAATTTACAGCAGTTTCACAGTTCCCTTAAATACCTGGAACAAGCCTTGGAACATTTTTGCATATAATTGGCTCTCTGAACACAGTACCTAAAGTTCATAAGCAAAGAGAGAAATGTGAACAACCAGAACACAGGACTTGATTTAAGATAACAAGCAGAAAGATAATCATAACTAGAAAATTTTGTGCATTCATTACATTAAAAGTAAAGCAGCCCTGTACCATTAATAATGTTCCTAATGGTGCCATTTGGACTCCTCCACATATGCTTTAGGTTGAACTCCTTAACCCGAGTTTCATCTAAAATGTTGAGAATACACAGAGAGATCAATTCAAATCACAGAGAAGTATTTAAACAATAGAAGAGTATATATTTCATGTGCAATCAATGTACCTGGAGTAATGGTCGCACACTTAATAGCCACATTGTACCTGAAAAGCCCATGGTTAGATCTAAACAATATAGAATAAGAAAGCTACAACAACTTAAAACAAAGCTCCTAAGAATCTAGCACAGTATATAGGTTACTAATAACAAAAGTATCCATAGTAATGATGACATTGCAAGTATCCATGGGTGACTAAGTATCTACAATTTCTTACTTGAGAGTAGCCTCTGCAGCCTCCACTGTGACCTTGTCATCAGTTGCATCACGGTGCAGGATTCCCAAGTCGTAGTACTTGATGTCCAGGTCCAGAAACGGGAAGATAAGCTGAAAGAATAAAAATATCAGCATCTGGCCTAATGAAACACAAACAGGAACAAAAAAGAAGTTTGAAGATTAATAAGACCACAGGGAACCATGAATAATATTGATTACCTTGTCCTTGATAGACTGCCAGAATATCCTGGTCATCTCATCACCTGCAGTAGGAAATGACACAAGTTTATCAGAGTGCACGTCTAGAAAATCAACAAGATAAAACAGAATTTATGTCAGAAGATGAATCCAAAACAAGTTGTCATTCAAGTAGTAGCATTTTTTTTTTTGAGAATTACTGATATGATTTCATTCATTCTTGTTTGAACTTTTTGGAGACGGAAAGAACATTTGGGTTCAATGCGGAGCGATTACAGAAGCGAAGCAGAAACCATGTCACCAACTAAAATTGCAGTTCGAGAAAGCAAATATCTAGGCCGGATCCCGAAGTTACACATCCATAAAATTATTCTACCAGGAAAGCACTACACAATACTAGAGCTCATATCTGAAGGCATCACTTGCTCTGTATTTTTTGAACCTATTAAGCAGGACAGTTTTGAGCACCTTTCGTCCGATCATCATCAAGATGGCGTGCGAACGCGACATCTGAATCTCGCTATAAGCGTCGACCCGATCTACGAAAAGGTCGGCAATCCCTTCCTCACGCCGCGGCATCTAGATGAAGGTACATGCTCCGCGCCAAACCACGGTACACTAACTCGGCCACCAACACCAACACCAAGCCATAACCCAATAAAGCACAAACGATCGCATCGCTACAACGGTTGACTACAGATCTCGCTGCACCACCACATCCACGAGCGCAGCAGAAATTTAAAATTCAGCAGCATAAATGCTACGGTAGGATTTGAGATAGAACCAGTGAGCGATCGGATCTTACCGTCCATCTCGACGATGGGGTTGGCGACCTTGATCTTCTCGAACGCCATGGCGGCGGCCACCGCACAGCTTGCCTCGGAGATCGGGAGGGGCGCGGCGAGGCGGCGGCGGTGTCGCGGCGATGGAAGGGAGTTGTTGGGCAGATGGCAGGCACGGGAGAGAGAAGTGAGCAATTACGCGAGCGGATTTAAAGAACAGGAGGGATGGACGCGCCGGGCCCACGTGGCAGATGCGATACGATCTTTTTTATGGGTACGTATAGCGTTGCGTAGGTGGGTGCCGGTTTTACGATCAAATTTGGACCCACCTGTACATGAATAGAAGGCGCACGTGGCGACCGTGGATCATGGTTCATGGTGTTGTTATTTCTGGAAAGATATGAATCTGGGTGGCCGAAGCAGTTTAGTGCAGCAAGTAGTTGATGGATCATGGACTCTCTGTTTTGATTTTTGAGATCTCTTGATTTTTCCAGGGGTTGGGTTTGGTAGACTAGTGGCGACGGGGGAGTCTTGACTAATCCGGATAAGTGATAAAACATTTGTCGCATGCATCTAGAAGTACTCTCTTCCTACCTATGATATGTCTAGGAGCAGTTTCTTGTACTTGTAGGACACTACCTCGTTCATACAGTTGTTTTGTTACTACTGGATGTTAGTCTCTCCAAACATGTAAGACATGCCTTTAATAATTATTCGTATCTTTGATTACTCACCTTGACATGGAGCAAGTGATGAGGACTAGTCCTCCGTTATCTAAGACCCAATGTGAGTTTTACCTACTTAAAATTCAAAATGTCACCTTATTTTCATCTGACGCGGACACATGGTTATGGTTAGTATCAGGCACGAATCGTCGGCGAAACAAAAACAAAGAGCAACCCTCTTTCTGTTTTGTATACAGATCAAAGGTTTATAACATGATTTTTTTTACCAAATTAAAACTGGGAGGTATTTCTATTCTTCTTTATCTTTTCTCGGACATGATGTTGTTGTCTGCACCAAATGCCTCAGCACTAGCCTATGTTAAGGGCGTGATTGATTTTCTGTCTAGCGTAGCCTGGCTCGTATCCGGGTAGTCTATCCGTCATGAGTCGGGGCTCAGCTCATACAAGGCGCTGATGTTTGATTGTATGCATTTAACTAGTTTGGGTGGTTGGAGTTTGTCGGTGTGTGAGTACACCTTCAAATGGGGCCTGTCCAGGCTCCCTTAGGATAGGCTCGGGGAAGAACGGATTTGTTCGCGCGTTAGCGTAGATGATTCAAGTGAGTAAGAACACGGAGAGTTATCCAGGTTCGGGCCGCACCGGGTGCGTAATACCCTACGTCCCGCTGGTGTGTATTTTTAGATGTTCCCGGGTGGAGCTTAGGAGAGGCTCCAATGGGCGCTCTATCTAGAGGAAGAAGAAGAGCATGGTTTCCTCCGTAAGAGAGTCGGCCGCCTCCCTTGCTTGCCCCGGGTCCTCCTCTTTTATGTGTCAAGAGGGAATCCCCACATTGGGCGGTACAAGGAAAATCAATGCGTGTGGTTGGAGGTTGGGAGTTGTCTTGGGCCTCCCCCTTTCCCTTCTCCCGTAAGCCACCAAGGTGAGAGAGAGAAGATTCCCTTGCATGCATGCAAGGATTTTGTCTTCTAGCTTTTGGCTTTGGCATCTTGCGGAGCTTCTGCGGCTTGCGCTTGTGTAGTAGGCGGTGTGGGGACCCCGATCCCGGTGCACCGACAGAGCCCCCGAGCTCATTGCTAGACGCCGAGGTGGTTGGCGATGAGGTCAACTTGTCCCCGTCGTAGTCGTCATGTCTTCTTTGCCCGATCATCTATGTGGGAGATACTTAGGCACAATCACAAGAGTTTCGAAACCGGAGTGTCCCCGAACCACACCGGTGCCACGTGCGCCTTGACTAGACCGAACCGATAGTCGGCCCGTCGGGTTAGACCGGGTACCATAATCTCATTGCGCAGGGCGTAAGATTTCTGGTCCCCGGGTCTCGCCCATTGACGAGGCTCGACGTGGTGGCCTCGTCTCGGTGTACGAGACGACCAGGGCGTGCGCAGGGGTCATCCCCACTTCAAGAACCCTTCCAACTGTACCATAGTTTTTTCGACATTCATGATCGGTCGGTGAGGTGGCCGGGGTGAGGCCAAACCGTCTCCGTTGTATCCGGGTAGTCGGAGCCACGTCCGAGTAGCCGCCGCTGTCGCCCGGGTCATCGGAGACGTCGTCCGGTAGTGGAAGACGCGCTCGGGTAGTCGGAGACGTCGTCCGGTAGTCGGAGACGTGCTCGCCGGAGTAGTCGGAGACGTCGCCCGGCGATCGGAGACATCGTCCGGTAGTCGGAGACGTCGTCCGGTAGTCGGAGACGCACCCGGTCTTCCGCATGCTCGCCGGAGTAGTCGCCGGGTAGTCGGAGACGCGCTCGGGCGATCGGAGACGTCGTCCGGTAGTCGGAGACGCGCCCGGGTCTTCCGCATGCTTGTCGGAGTAGTCGCCGGGGTAGTCGGAGACGTCGCCCGGTAGTCGGAGACGCGCTCGGGCGATCGGAGACGTCGTCCGGTAGTCGGAGACGCGTCCGGTCTTCCGCATGCTCGTCGGAGTAGTCGCCGGGTAGTCGGAGACGCGCTCGGATTCCCCGTCACGCCGCTCGGGACCCGCTGCTCGCCCCGGTAGCCGCACCCGTCGACACTCGCATGCCCGGTGTCGTCGTGGACGCGCTTCCGAGCGCCATCGCCGCTACCGCGGGTGATAGGAGCTCCCGAGCGTCGCCGAGTCGCGATCGCCCAAAGGGCGTGTCTCGCGGCGTCAAGGATTCCACCCAACGTTCATAGCAAGAACAAACAAAGTGAGGTTAGCTTAATCAAAGACAAAGCAAAACGGGCGGAAAGGGGAAAAACAGAGTTTTCCAAATCGAAGAAAAGCAAGATCTACAAACGAAGAAAGGGGAAAACAACGCCTCTTGCTCCCCTTCCCGACGCGCCAAATGTCGGTGTGTGAGTACACCTCTAAATGGGGCCTGTCCAGGCTCCCTTAGGATAGGCTCGGGGAAGAACGGATTTGCTCGCGCGTTAGCGTAGATGATTCAAGTAAGTAAGAACACGGAGAGTTATCCAGGTTCGGGCCGCACCGGGTGCGTAATACCCTACGTCCCGCTGGTGTGTATTTTTAGATGTTCCCGGGTGGAGCTTAGGAGAGGCTCCAATGGGCGCTCTATCTAGAGGAAGAAGAAGAGCATGGCTTCCTCCGTAAGAGAGTCGGCCGCCCCCTTGCTTGCCCCAGGGCCTCCTCTTTTATGTGTCAAGAGGAATCCTCACATTGGCCGGTACAAGGAAAATCAATGCGTGTGGTTGGAGGTTGGGAGTTGCCTTGGGCCTCCCCCTTTCCCTTCTCCCGTAAGCCACCAAGGTGAGAGAGAAGATTCCCTCGCATGCATGCAAGGATTTTGTCTTCTAGCTTTTGGCTTTGGCATCTTGCGTGAGCTTCATGCGGCTTGCGCTTGTGTAGTAGACGGTGTGGGGACCCCCGATCCCAGTGCACCGACAGAGTTGTTGATTGATTTTCAATATATGCATGAGATGAGAGTTTTCTGTAGTGTATTTGACCACCAAATGTGTGCACTTGCATCAGCCAAGCCTGACCAATTTTCTTGTTGAGCAAATCCTTTTGCACACCATGAGCCTTGCTCAACCTTGTGCAGGAGACTAATCAAGCTGATCTTGCATCCCACCAGCCTGGTTGCGTCATATGCAGGAAACCAAGCATATCAGGTGTGATTGGATACTAGTATGAGTGTAGCGTGCATTCCAGACTCACTTAAACCAGGCTAGGAGCATGCAACATCACTTTGTTTGATTAATTGAATAACTAGAGCCAGGCTGATAAGAGAATGTGATAGGTTGCTTGCATTAGCACCTAAGTCAGGAAGCTCTACACATAGAGAACTAGTATCAGGTTGCATCAGCTTGCATGGCGCGGGTCTAGCTTGCTCGAAACGAGCATCCTGTCAGCCAGGCTGCGGAGGCATCTTTGCGTGCGGTAAGCATGTGCAAGTAACCAAACATACGTAAACTGCATCCCCCGAGCCTGGTTGGACTTATGCACCTGAGAACTTTTTAATAATTATTTTTAATCTAAAATTATATAGAAAAAAATACCTAAAATAAATTTTTATGATCTAGACGTTTTGGTCATGCTATATTTTCGTTGCATACTCTGGATTGTTACTTAGCCTTGTTTGATAAGTTCTTCGTAAATACTCGTATTTTGGTATTGTATGGATTTGAGACTATCTGTTTGTACGTATCAACTACAGAGATCTGGCTTGGCTTCTTTATTCGTGTTGCAAAGATCGACATGGCGACAGAAGATGCAGCGCAGCCGCTGGCGAGTCTATCTCGAAGGGACTGGGATTTTCACGGGCAAAAGCAGGGGACGGGTTGGGAAGGAGGCACGAGCGCGCGGGAGGATCCCTCCGCGTAGCGCGACGCGGGAAGGGGAATCGAGCGCGGGAAGTACCTGTTTTTCCGACGATTACGAGCGAGGCCGGCTACCCAAAGTTTGCTGCCGAGATCTGCGGGACGGACGAGGTTCTATTTTTTCCTTTGTGTTTAGCTCGCTAGTTCGAGCAATGTAAATGGGTGAAAAATGCTATATTTAGAAAGGAAAAAAAGCATTTACCTAGGTTTTTAGAGATGCTCTAACATTCATAGAATGTTCAAATCTCTATGTACTTTATTATTATTGTTAGGATTAGTTCCACATCGGATATTAATGATAGAGGATAACAACTAATAAGGTGAATGGATCCTCACGTATAAGGTCTGGTCTTTTAGGTTGAGGTGGCTCAAGATCTTGGTTGGGACTGAGTTGGGAATATGGTTTGGTAGGCCCAATATGGGCTTGTGGAAGGGCATCGTGGCCACGACGAGCCGGGCCATCAAGTGGTATCAAAGTCATGGTTAAAAGTCCGAAACAATCTCGGAGACCTCACGCGGATATTAGATCGTCAGTATTAGATCTCTTGGGTCACATGGTTATCGGGTTGTCGAAGAGTGTCCACTCGGATGTGAAGGGGAGATGAGGCCACCTGATGTGTGATGAGAGAGATTGTTGGTTTAGTCTCACATTAAATATTGATGATGAAGGAAACTAGCTAATAAGGTGGAAGGATTTTCACCTATCGATCTAGTCTTTTGGATTGAGGTGCGCTGAACCTGATTGAGGCTCCTGTTGGGCCTATGATTTAGTAGACCCAATATGACCTGGACTTGGGACAGTGGCTCATGGTTACAACGAGTTGGGTCGCACATTAATAATTATATCATATCAGGTGGGATAAAAAGCTAGCCAGCTCTATCATCAACTCTCTCCACTTTTCTCTTCGGTACAAGATCAGTATCACCAGCACTTAGATAAATAGTCTACCAAATGGTCAGCTTTTTATCGTTCTCAACATCGATCTTGGCCGTTAGAGATCTTCATAAGCCGCTATGTCCTGTGCTGCGACTCCACAGCTACATTTCTCTGCCCACGCTTAATGGTCCCTTACGACGAGCCACGCTGCTGCCCTGTTTTGTTTAGGAAAGGTCACGCTTTGCCCTGTTTTGTTTAGGAAAGGTCACGCTTTTAGTTGAGTATATATAACTCTCAGATCTGTTGACATTCATTCTTCCGTATCTAATCTGAGGCAAGTTTTTAGCGAACCGTGTTTCCTGCCGTCAGATCAAAATATCTATAAAGCTCTAAATCTATGTCAAAATCACAAAAATCTGCGAGTCATTTTCTTGACAAATCGCTCACTACCCGATGGCAGTTCGAAGAGCCGAAAGGGGCACTAGCGAACACTTGAATGACATCTCAACAACAACAAAAGGGACCATTATCCGTCCGCTTATGTTTAGCTCTCTATGTTTACTGGTCTACAACATGCTCTGCTGTGATGTTCAGTCACCGTCGCTGCATCCATGCTGCTGAGGTTTTTCTGTTTTGGACTTTAGATATACTCAGAGTCGGGCCTTGGCCGAAGAATTTGTATGTTCAGTAGAGAGTAACGTGTCCTATAAAAAAAAGTAGAGAGCAACGTTTGGACCATCAACTTCCCCGGCGGTTGTCACACTTGATCAGTTTGATGTGTAAGTGCTATATTCGTTTGTTGGACATCGCTATCCTCTTCCGTCATCAAGACATCTCCTGACTTAGTTCAAAGTTTACTTAGAAGTTTTGACCCAATGTTTTTGTTTATAAGTTTTGTCGAAAAGTTTGAACCAAGGTTTGTTTAAAAGTTTCACTGAGAAATTTGGTTTAAGTTTTGGAAAGAAACTTCCGTAAAATAGAAACTTTCGGGTGATGAAATTTACTTAAAATGAAAAGTTAGAAGTAAGCGAGCAGCCTCCGTCGCACGCGTTCGTGGATTATCCACGCCCGTTTAGATCCTATAGTTGGTCCAACTAAAGTTTAGTCACCTGCTAAAATTTAGGAGGTGCACGTTTGGATTCATAGCTAAAGTTCTTGACTAATAAAAAATTGGTCATGTCTACCATTCAATAAATGTTTTTTCACCTGTACATTTACTATTCCTAAATGTGGTGAGGGTTGCTTTTGACTTTAGTTATCGTTTTCTAAAGTTTAGGAGATTTTAGGAAGGTTGAGGTCGTTAGTGGTCTAAAATTTAGAATGTGGTTTGGCTAGAGTTTAGAAGATTTTAAAAGATTATATTTGGAGAATTTAGCCAAGGATCCAAACAGTGTCTTAGACGGCTTGTTGATTATGATTAATGCTGGTCTTCAGCATCCTCTCTCTTTTGTGATTATTTTGAGCATCCTCTTAGTCTGAGCAGTTGCCTCAATTACTGATACTAATTCTTTCATATTCTTCGTAAGTCCCTAGGTCTTACTTTTTGGATGGTCATATGGTTCGTTTCGCTCAGTTGGCCAACAGTGGTGCATGTGCGCACGTGAAATTTTTGCTATTTTTACCCACATATAAGGTTTCATTAAAATGGCCACAAGAGAAGAGAATGGGCTTCAATAAAATGATCATGTGGATGAAACTGCCCTTCGTCTTCTTCTTCCTCATACCACACACAGCTCTTCTTCCGTGTCTGCCGTGTGCTCGCTGCCACCCTGCCCCTGTCCGTCCGGCGCCCCACCTCGATTCACCGAACCGCCCGCTGCCATGAGCAAGTCACATATCACGACGTTGCCACCCTTGTGACCTCGCTGCTGCCCGTCACGGGCCGCCAATCGTCCGCGTGGGCTCACCGCCACCGACCTCACTACTCCAAGGCCACCGCGGACGCGTCTGCCAGGATGACGAGCGAGGGTGGGTGAGGCAGTACACTGCCCTGCGACGGGTCCCCGCGAGCTCGCCGCCGACGATGGGCGAGGGTGGGATGGGCAGCGCGCTGTCGCGGGCATGGCCACGCGAGTGCTAGCGGGCGAGCATGGGGCCGCGGCCCGGCGCTAGCCAAGAAGTGGAAGAAGAGCTCGCTAGGGGATTGAGGAGGAAGAAACCTGAAGGGCAATTTCGTTCCAATAGACATTTTACATGTGAGCACAATGAATTTATAGGCATTTTACCGAAGCTCAATCTCTTTGGGCATTTTAACGAAGCATCTCTGGTTTCGTTGGTAAAATAGCAAAAATCTCTGCACACGTCCACCTGGGTGTCACCCAGCCGTGGATTTAGTGTGTGGGAGAAAAAATCTCCTTGTTCTTTCCGTATTAAACATAGCTAAAGACTCTGCGTCACAACGGAAACGACTAGTTGAGTCCCTATGTATAATTTAGAAGGAGGTTGGGGAGTTTTCTTGGCTTACGTGAGAAGATCATATATAGGTTGTCATGTTTGGAGGCTGTGATGTGAAATAATCTCACTCATGTGCCTAGTTTGACAAACAAAGAGACAAATTACTATCGGATCAAACATTGTACAAGATGTGCGCAAGCAAAAAATTCCTCCCACTCGATACACAAGCAATCAATACAAAATAAATATTCTAAATCACTAGCTGCTAACTGAGTCTGAGCAGCAATGTGCTATCTCTATCAACAGACCTGCAAGCACAGTTTATTTAGCGTAAAAAGAGACCTGCAAGCATAGTTTAGGGATTGTTTGAAATAGAGGAAAGTCGTAGGAAAAAATAGTGAAACTAGTTGATGATTATCGGCATATTCAAAACATTTATCTTAAATTTAATTTTACAATTCCAGTGTTATGATTTCTTACAATCCAAACAACAAAAGATTTCAATTTCTTTATTTTTCATTTTTGTAGTTTTCTCAAGTTCTCATTTCATATGTTTTTTCTCGTTCATGTGTTTCTTCCTATTCGTACGTATTTTATTCCTTCATTCAACACATCATTATTGGCGCAGCACCACTCCTTCGGCAAACTAACGTGGCAAGTTATGGTTGGCTGCATTAAATAGTCAACTTTTTATTTTACCTAGCGTCAAATTATAGTATTTCCAAAAATACTAATCCAAACTAACATCCGTTTGCACCATTATCAGTTAGTTGTAATTAAGTCTACAAAATAAGATCTTACTTGATCATATTTTATCTAATAAAATAGTAATAACAGAAAAATCCACATATCACACTAAGACCATCTTCAATGGACTAGCTAAATTTAGATGCTAAAAATCCTCGATTCTGTCTAACTTATAGCTGTCGAGTTTTCCAAAGTCTCAACTAAAAATACTTTTACACATCTAAATATAGTATTTCATTTATTCCAAAATATAAGACACTTTAGCTATCTCAACCTTTTCTCAAATTATAAGACATTCTCTCGCCATGCACCTTTCTCTTTTCACGTCTTAAAATTCTAATTGGAGATAATACCTTTGTTGTGCCGAACAATATGTTGTTGTAAAATTTTTAACATAGAACAACAAAAACTTTGTCCGTAATTTTAAACTAACAATCTCTAAATTAGGCTTAATTCTTAAGTACTAATTGGATTTTAGACCATCTTGAACTTCTTTAAATATTAAAAAATAATTACTTGATTTATTGTAACCTTATCAGTATCGATAACAAAATTTCTTAGGTTGCGTTCTACAAAAAAAATGTTATTTGAATTTTATTCAAAATTGAATTTGAATGCAAAGTATAAATTACCAGAATTTAACTTTAACACCATCTAAGGAATTTGTGTCCCAAGAGGACAAAATGTCCAATGTAAAGGAGCTATAGTTTAAGTTATGATCATTTATAGTTTGAATCCAAAGTTAAATTTAAATTCAAATAACTCAAATTGTTTTTATTGAACCTAAGATTAAAAAATTTATATTGATACAAAGATAAAATGAATTTAGGTAATTACTTCTTAATTTTTAGATAGGATTAAAGTGGTCTAAAAATTCAATTACTACTTAACAACTAGTTTGATTTAAAGATTTTTAGTATAAGTTTCCAACAAATTTGGGTTATTCTATGTTAAAATGGCTAAAAAATATATTATTCACAAGCATAAAAAATCAGTGTTGCATTTAATAAATATGTAAAAGTATGTTGAATTGAAATTTTGGAGGCGTATTTGTTAAACTAGAAAAGCTTAAAAAAGGAAAAAAATATTGTACCTAGTTGGGCACTAGAAGGGCGACTGGGCCCACCAGACCCAGTTGTCATCTGGTGGACGGTGCTGTTAGTATTGTACAGTATATTTTTTTCAAATACGTGTGCTACTAATATTAAAATCAATAAAAATGTGTTACTAATAAGTAATTAATAAAATTCATATGCATAGGAGGTGTCGTATAGGATGGCCGTCACGTCCGCCCGAGGGCAGGCGGTATCTTCGGCTGCACTACTGCTACCTCAGCATGATCAAGCTGGAAGCTCCAAATCTCACAACTTTTGACTTGACCAACCGTCCAATTCCTTTTTCACTTGGTGATACTTGTATGATGGTGGAAGCGAACATTAATCTGACATACAAAGGCACACCTGGTGATAATTTGGACTACAGCAAGCTTCCAGCAGCACTTGCTCATGTTCAGAAACTTTCCATTACTTCGGAGCTACATATCTTTGATGAGTTTTTTTTTCTGTTTCTGAAACCATGTATGATCACTGATTCATTTGCTTACCAGCTCATTGAAATCGTGACTATCATGATTCTGTTTCAGTTGCAAGGGTTTGCCAATACCTCGTCCAGATTCATCTACTTGAGGCATTTGACCTTGTCTTTGCCTCTTTCTGGGGATCATCGGGCGATTGGTGGGATTCTTCGTTTGACCTTCCTCTTGGAGCTAGCCCCAATTCTTGAAGAATTGCAACTGCATGTGAAGAACTTGTTCCATTGTGGAAAGGCACAGCTTCTTAATTTCATATTATCTTTATGCTTTCTGAAGAACTTGTTCCATTGTGGAAAGGCACAGCTTCTTAATTTTCAATTGCCTCAATGTTTCTTATCTATCATTCATATTATCTGTGAGAGAGTATCAACTTTGAAGTCAATTGAAAATTAGACACTTTCATGGTTTATAATTCTATTCTTTAGCATTTATCTACATTTTGGAAGCCTACTGAATTCTTGATTGGCGCAATAATGTTCTTGATGCATATAATAAAAGTGTTCCTACAGTTGGCTTCTCGAAGCACTATTTGACTTCTCCAAAGTTGATCTTCGAATACTTCCATTTTTTGGGGTAGCTGTACTACTATTTATGTGGTTGGATGTCTCGCTTTCTTTTCTTGAGTCTTATGACTGTATATACGAGGGACTAAAAAACTGAGGAACGTAATCTATCCAACCAAAACAGCTTTGGTGTTATGTTATGATGTCATAGCACATTTAACCCCCATCTCCCTAACCCCAACTAAAAGTTTGTTAATTCCTGAATTCCATGATATGTAGTTATATTCTAAATTTTGACCAAAATTGTATGATGCTGGCAACATGCAGTTTTGTTGGCATGGCATGTCGTGGAGACAGGCACTTAGGCGAAATACGGTATCCTACAAGCATGATAAGCTCAAGAGGGTAATCATGACAGTAGCGTGCCATTGGGTGGGAATGTTTGAGCTAGCATATTACATTCTTTGGAGCGCTTGTAGACTTGAGTGAATGATCATGGATCCTGTAAACAAAATTCAGGGGCCTCCAGTGGAAGGGTGGAAGTTGAATACAGGCCGGCAGATGGCCAAAATGCTTCTTGAGACAGGGGAGTTTCAAGGCATTCTCACTGTTTTGTGAGACGGGACTGCTGCAAGATGCAAGTGGTTGGGAGTACTGCTGGCCTTCGCTCTTCGATACTTGTATTGAGCAATAGCTTGCTCCCAATAATTTAATGTAACAACGACAACAGTTGTTGACTTTATTTCACTTGCAATAACTTCTATTTACACTTAATAAAAAATGCTGGCAGATCAATCAATCTAGTAAAACAAGAATTCATGGTCAATCTAGTAACAAGAATTCATTGGTCTTGGGCGGATGCTGTCTGTTATTAAGAGATTCTCTGTCTGTTCAGGTTCATGGCATCGTTTAGTCGCAGATGCACAACTGGACCGGGGTACTTAACATGGCTAGTTATAGTTAGCATAGCTACTCGGGCCCAAAACCGCGCTGTTTCTCAGAGGAAGACAAGCTCCATGCGCACAGGATTCCCAGGCTATCAAGTACCAACAACTTCAGCCGGTTCGGGGGCACTGGAGGTTTGTCGCAGCAGCCAAGGACTGAATCATGTGAGCTGCTGCTGAAGCTGAATGATAGATCCCACGATTAACCCAGAGAAGAGAATACGCGATTGGCAGGAGAGACGAATAGGTACAAATCCACAATCACTTGTTCCCTGGAACAGACAACAACCTGACGCTTCACCGCAAGCAGCAGAGGATATTTGGGGGTCGGAAACAGAATCCATATGTCCTGCCACGGCTCGCTGTAATTACTCGGACCGTGCACAATGAGCAGCTTGAGCAAGTGACTGTAGCTAGAGCCTTGGAATCAAGTGGAGCGTTGGCATCTGATCGAGCCCGAAATCCGTCTAGGCGTCAGGGGGAATGAACTTGAACAGACTGGGCGTCAGTCCGCGACGAGAGCTGCAAGTAGGTCGCCTTCCGAGCAAAAGCTCACCAGAACCGTGGGCCACGCCGGCGAGGACATGAATAATGCCGTTGATCAGGCGTTCTCCATGAACGGGCCAAGGGCCAACTCGGGTAAAACGCATTATTAGGCTCTCAGCAGCTTCACCCACCCAGCACCGGACAGCAGAAGCTGGGCATCCAGACCAGGGCTGGAGGATGCTGCAAGCAGGTGGACGCGTCGCCGGACCCTGACTGGCAGAAGGCGGCCGGCGGTCGGCTGGTGGCGGAGCGATCCAGTACATATGCTGCCAGCTCCGGTCACGTAGGGACCAAGAACGAATTGTTGTAGAAAGGGCTGCAGAGCACTGTATATTAGAAGAACTGGAACACGATGACCCCAGGATGAACAAGTTAACAGAACATGCAATCAGCTGGGAAACCAGAGCTGAACGAAACAAGCGTGAACGAGGCGCTTCACCCCAAACCGAGGGACACTCCCGGGTCAAAAACAAATAAGCACAGGTGACAAGCCCTGGCGGTGTCGTGAGCCACCACGCATCGGGTTGGTTACCGGAGGAAGCAATTGGGCACATGTGCTGCTGCTTGCAGCCGGCGCCGGCGCCCCAAAAGCAGATTGGTTGTGCGGCGCCAGGCAGCGTTCGCCCTTCGCCGTGCCTACTACCCCTCACCGACGGGCGCCACCGCTCTGTTTGTACGCACAGGTCGCCATGCGGAAACGCAGCCCATGGACAAGGCGAGAGGGAACGAAAGCTCTGCCTGGAAACACGTCTTCACCTAGTACCCCCTAGCCATGGGCGCTCTCGCTGGTCCTCCACCGTGCTGCAACTGCCAGCTACTGCTACTGAAGGTACACGCGATGAGCAGAATGGAAGTGCGTTAACCATACAAAAGGGGAAAACACCTCGCTTTTCCAAGACTCGAAACGAAAACAGGGGAACTGGCACATTGGACCGGCGGATTCGGCTGCGGCGCTCGCTCCGCTGAGGCTCCGCTGCTGCTGGCTCTGGACCAAATCCGCCATGTTGAACCATACCAAATTCGCAAATCCCGTGTCAAAACAAAACAAAAGCATCGCAAATCCGCCCCGGCGCAAGCGCTACGCTAACCTCGCCGGACCATTTCAGATCCGTTCGTGCCTATGTCGAGGAAGACGAAGCGACATGCGCTGGATCCCATCTCCCTCACCTCATCAAGGACCCTCACATCTGCAACCATCGATCGCCTCCCTTAGTTGTTGACTCGTAAGCCACGCACACCTCCACTTCCGCTCGGATGGAAGCTCCCCATCTATCTGCACGGGAAAGGAAGATGGACCGAATCGAACCGCTCGTGCTAGACGACCGAGCACGACGACGCCAATCGCCCGAGTAAACAATGATGCTGGCACGGATTAGCGAGCCGAGCAGCGGCGCACCAGGTCGCCATCAGAACCCAAGCATCGTGCAGGGAAAGCGGAACAAAGCAGGCCCGTACGTGTCGCCTAAGTCCACCGTGAGGGGGGACTACTGACTCGGCGCGGACCCCGCCTCCGCTGCAGCCGAGTCCGCCACCGTGGCCCGTGCCTGCTCCGGCGAGGTGGCCCAGATACGGATACCCGAAACGACGCCGCCCAGCACAGGAATCCGGCGCGAATGTGCGGCGGAGACCGGCCTTCTCCCCGCATCCGGCTAACGACGCACGACCACGGCGCGGCGGCCATTATACCGAACCCAAGACGATGACTGGAACCAAGCCTTAGGAAAACATAACTCGATTAATAATACTTGGGACCTTCGTCTTGCTCGGATCGATGCTCCCGCTCGAAACAGGATTCGCACCTGGCCTGCCTGCGCCCATGCGTGCAAAGATTTTTTGCTTCACCTCGGAAAATCGACGCCAAATCAAAGCTCATAAAAATTGTTGGATCGAGCACCACCCCTCTCGGAAACGAAGAAGAGAATATGATCGAAATTCCTCATCGACGTCGCGAAATTCTCCACCATCACAACGAGACTGGTTCAGCATCCGAGCTCGCCAAATCGGAACCCATCATCAGTACAGCGCCTGCCTCCTTGCCTATACGCTACTTCCGCTCGTGACATCATCATCATCATCCCCCGAGCACGGAGACGGAGGACCGGCTCGCTGCTGCTGCACAAAACTTGTTCATGGCCACACTTAATCTTCCCCAGCATCAAAACTTGCCCAAAATCTCAAATCTCCCAAGCACATCACATCTGCCTGCGCCTGAAACCCGAATCGAGCCCAGCCAGAATCGAGCTCGAAAATCGCACGCCCAAAAATACCCGGAAATAGAAAATTGAAATTCCAAAACCCATCATCATCACCACCATTTCTTTCCTACCACGACGCCAAAACGCGACACCCAAACTCGTACCCATCATCGCTCCGCCACCTCCATGGACGCGGAGCAGCGTCAACGCCGCCGCCACCACGGCCACCGGCCACCAACAACAAACTCGCGATCGCAACCGCACGACGAAGACGACGACTTCCATCTAGCCAGCGCCTACCCGATCCAACACAGCGCCACCAAAGCCACCCGCCGACCCCAATCGCACGAGGAAACCTTCGAAAAAAACGCATCTTGCTCACACCACCCAGCCGCGTTCCCTCCTCCTTTTCCGCCCCCTGGGTCTTGGAAGCTCATTAGAACACACAAAGAACAAGAACAGGAGCGCAAGAAAAAAATAATTCCCCAAAATCCGAAGCCAATTTCTCTCCGTGCCCGTCTCCGCCGCGGCTGTTCTCCGTTCGCTCTCCGCCGCCTCCGCGAGGGCGCGGCAGGGGAGAGGAGCTCCCCAGCTGCCCGAATTAGCGCGGCGGGTGGATAGGGTTAGGGTTTGCGGGAGAGGTCTCCTCCCTTCCCTGATTCCGCTGGCGATCTAGCAGCCGGTCTGGCGGTTCGGGATGATCTTCAAGCGGAGCCAGCGGTCGGAGATCCTCGAGCTGCGGCGCTGCAATGCCGCGGGCGGCGGAGGGAGGACGAGGGGGCGGGGACCGCCGCCCGAAGAAGAGGCAGAGGGGCGACGAGTTCTTCCCCGTCGAGCTGCTCGGCCACGTCCCGGTCTCCGGCATCCCTTATGCCGCCTTCGGGTTCCGGTGGACCGAGGAGCCCATTATCACCTCCCGGGCGGAGGCCGCGCAGCCGGCAGCCGCGTCGCGCCCGCCCGTAGTGCGCACGTCGCGCGGGCGCACCCAGGTGCTGCCCTCCAGGTTCAATGACTCGGTGCTTATCGACCCCTGGAAGAAGGAGAAGCCGGTCAAGCCACCTGCTCCTGTCAAGCAGGAGCAGTTGGTGCACAAAAACGGGGTCATACAAAATAAAGCTGCAATCTTTGACAGGAGCTTTGCATTGTCCGAGGTGGATGATGACGATGAGGAGGAGGCAATGATGGAGCGTTACCGAGCATGCCGGAAGTTTAGTGTCTCCAGGAATTACTTCACCTCCCACAGCACGCTTACATCTGTACATGACGAATTATACAGCAATCACCACAGAAAGGAAGTAATGCTTAGTCGGTACTATGATGATGATGAAGATGATGATAATGTGGAGGATGATGATGATGATCAGGAGGAGGAAGATGACATAGAGGATCAGGAACAAGAGGGAGAGCAAGAGTTCTTGCATTGCAGTAAAGAGTTTTTGTATGGGGACATTGTCTGGGCAAAGCTTGGCAAACGGCAGCCAGTGTGGCCAGGAGTGCTTGTCGACCCAACCCAACAGGCTGCACCCGAGGCAATGCCTCCACAGCCTCGCCGTGGTGCCGTGCTTTGCGTGATGCTGTTCGGCTGGAGCACAGAATTCAGTGATGAAAAGGTATAATAATTTATTAATGGTTGTTTTCTTAGAGCAGACTAAATTGATTTGTTAAATCTTCCCTGAAGATGTTTACATAATGTAATAACACATTTCATGACCTGGTGTGTGCAGAAGTACGTGTGGGTGCGACAGGGGATGGTATTTCCATTTGTTGACTGCATGGATCGGTGAGTCATAACACAGATTATTAACTGTATATCTCATTAATGCTTCTAAAAACGTACCACGGATATATTTGAAACTGAACCGTTATCGAATGGCCCAAGCATGGCTGCTAACAATTAGCTGTATTTCCATTTCAGATTTCAAGGGCAGACAGAGCTAAGCAGTTGCATACCTGGTGATTTCCAGAGGGCAGTAGAAGAGGCCTTTTTGGCTGATCAGGGATTCTCTGAAGTACTGATGGATTGCAGCACCACAGGGCAGCCTGCGGTATTTCAATCTTTTCCAGCGGGGTTACAAGAAGTAACTGGCTCAAACGAACTTGAGTGCCAGTTACGTATTAAGGCAAGTTAATGAACGTTTCTATTCTATGCATGGTTGTGCATGCACATATGTGTAGGAGATATCAACAATCAATTAACTTTTTATGCCCAATCTTAACATTTTCTTGTTTTTCAGTCAATCTATATTTTTCACGGGAAAGTGTATGATGCCACTGTCTTTATTATCATTATATCTTGCTTCGTATCAAAACTTTATGTGAGATAAAAATAGTTGCAAAGTATTTTAAGCTGATACTGTAGCATGTGAATTTAATATAAATAGAATGATATTATCCACTTTTGTCTCGAATTAACTGATTACTGCCAGCACTATCATACCACTTTAGTATCCCTGACAACTGTTGTTATATCATGGTTTTTGCCAATAGGCTAATGCTATTTGTATGGTCAGTGCAGAAATGCACACAGCTCTACAAAAGAAAACTTCAGTGTGAGAGTTGTGGAAACTTCTTTCGAAGCAACGGTGCAAGTAAGATGGAGTATGTACTGGGGCAACTTGCTTGCAGGCATTGTGCTATGGTATGAGTTGGCATACTGACTTCATTACTTAAAGCATGGTACGGTTATTAGCTAAACTCGAGGATGTTCCTTGTTACTCTTAACACAACATTTTGCATCTGCAGATCTTGAGATCAAAAAAGTACTGTGGAATTTGTTTGAAAAGTTCACAACATAGATGGGGTGCACGATGGGTAAAATACTGTAAATGCTAAAACGTTAATTGTATCTCATTGCAGTTCTGCAAAATCTAACATCAGAAAACCACTAACCAGGTTTGCTGCCATGGTTGTGAAAGCTGGGTTCATGCAGATTGTGATGAGAAGTGCGGTAACCTCAAGGTTCGTCTTTATTTTCCCATATAGAACATAACAAATGCATCTGCAGAGCTTTTGTAAATGGTATGTATAACATGTTCACAATTTAATGTGATAGGATCTACGAGACAGCACTTATTGCTGTCCTTACTGCCGAGTTAAATTGAGTTCAACTGGGAAGATTACAAAGTTGTCTGATGTCAGGTGACCTAAAACTATTAACTATTTGTTCATCTGATGTTTCACATTTGAAATTTTTGTTTTATTGATTACACAATAATGTATTCGCTATCTATGTTTGTGAAGCAGAAAAGATAATTGTGCACAAAAAGGAAACAAACCTGACAAAGTCGCTGTTGTCTGTTTTGACATGGAAGGAGTTTACTTACCAGAGCTTGAATTGTAAGCACCCAGTTGTGTTTCCTTTTTCTTGATTTTTTTTTTTACAAAAAACTTGGACATCTTTCTTTGACAGCATCACTAAGTTATTTCCATTGTTCTGCATCCCTCTGATTTTTTGTATGTTTCTGTTTCAATCTACATATGACCTCTTTAATCTATTTGTCAGGATTTCTTGCCACTGTGGCCCTTGCAAGGGACAGAAATTTTTGTTCAATGAATGGGAAAGGCATGCTGGCTGCAGAAGTAAAAATTGGAGGTCCAGTATCAAGATAAAGGGCTCATTGACACCATTTGGGAAATGGGTGCGTATAATGACCACAATCTACACATACTAGCAACTTTTGCCATAACATAATACCTATAGCGAGAATTTATCTTATATCAAAATTGATTTTATACCATTTGGGAAACAGGTGTATATCATGTCCACAGCCTAGACTCAACTTTTGTCACTGTCTACCTCATAATCAGAAGTAGTTACACCCAAATTAATTTATCATCTTTAGTTTTGTGTTGTTACTTTTTTTTTGTATATAATCTGAAGACTGTCAAAACCTTTGATTTACAGATAGATCAACATCAACCAGGTGTGTGTCCCACAAATTCTGGAAAGCGCTCGTCGCAGAAAATGAAGAAACAGAAGTTAATTGATTTGCTCAATGGTAATTAATATTTGATTTTACTCTTATTATGAGGCTAGTTGCTTTTAATTTTTAAGATATTTCTCAGGGAATTTGATTTCATGTAACTCATATTTGTTTACATTGCAGAACCATATGATCCTGTAAATGTAAAGTGGACAACAGAAAGATGTGCAGTTTGTAGATGGGTTGAAGACTGGGACTACAATAAAATTGTAATTTGTAACAGGTAGCTAAATTTGTTCTGTTTGCAATATATTTTGACAGTGTAAATTTATATTGGAACCAATAGAAAACTCTAAGATAATTGACATTATTCATGTTCAGATGTCAGATAGCAGTTCATCAGGAATGTTACGGTGTCAGGGGACAGCAAGACTTCACCTCATGGGTTTGTCGAGCATGTGAAAAACCTGAACAAAAGAGGGAGTGCTGCCTTTGCCCCGTAAGAGGTAATCATTGTGCATTTGATAACTGTTCTAAATTCTTCCATTAGTAATGATACTGGGTGAATACGGTAGTACTGATGCCGGTATTTTGATCCTGGGTCTGTTAAGTTAACAAAGGTGTTACATGCTGTTTTAAAAAAATCAAATGCGCAGGAGAACTGTGCATCATTTCATTAAGAAGAATAAAGAGAGTCATGTACATCTCATACATGAGCATATACACAGGAACCAACTCAAAAACAAAAACGCCTGGACACACACGGGCGCACTGCTACACACTAGTTAGCTAATCAGTTAGTAATCTAGGTAGCAACTGTTTAATTTATAGTATTTGATGCTTACTGTCATATAGTTTGCCAAGTTTGGAATCTGAATATCAGGTTGCAGTATTCTTTCTTTTTTCTTGAGTATTTTGCCTATCATTGCTGGTTCTTGGTTAACTTCCGTGCTTTTTGTAGGTGGTGCATTGAAGCCAACAAACGTTGATGACTTGTGGGTCCATGTGACATGTGCATGGTTCCAGCCACAGGTTGCTTTTGCTAGCGATGAGCTCATGGAACCTGCTATTGGGATATTAAATATCCAACCTTTGGTGTTTATGAAGGTTGTTTATCTTGTGTACTACAATTTAAGTTACTTATAAGCTAGTTTTATTGACAACATTACTTCGTTTGAATTGTGAATGCCTAAATATCCTCCATTATCATCCTCTTCTCCAGATGTGCGTGATATGTAGGCAAATACATGGTTCATGCACGCAGTGCTACAGGTGCTCAACTTACTACCATGCCATTTGTGCATCAAGGGCAGGCTACCGAATGGAGGTAGAGTAATAATTTTCTTGTCAGCAGATACCTTAATAATGAAAAACTTATATTAACAACAAAGCTTTTGAGTCCCAATTGAGTTGGGGGTACCTTGATCCTACAATAACCATAAAGAAAAATTAAAAGAAAATAGAAAGTCTAAAGAACATAAACAGAAGCAACAAGAAATGGAATTGTAGCAAAAAAATGTCAATGGAAACCAATATCCTAATTCGCTGTTCTGGTTCATGCATTGCTAATTTTTCACTTTCCTCTATGTCAAGTTTAGTGTACCCCTGCCGCTCGTTACATTATTACCAATTTGTTGTTGTTTAACATTTCACGGCAGAGGTCTAACTGATTACTATTCCTTTTCATTTCTGCAGTTGCACTGCCTGGAAAAAAATGGCAAACAGTCAACAAAGAAGATTTCTTACTGTGCTCATCATCGGTAAGATTACTTTTGTTTATGCTGGAAGAAATAAAAAAGAGCAGAGAATACTTTGTTATCATCAAGTAGTCTTTGTTCAAGCTGAGTGGTATTATTTCCTTCTGTGGGAATTTAAGGCTACATGATTCTGTGCAGGACCCCAAATCCTGATAATGTTCTGATAATTCAAACTCCTGCTGGAACGTTCTCATCAAAAAAACTTGTTCAGAATAATGGCAAGGTAGCTGCATCAAGAATGATTAGGAAAGATCTTCCCATGGATTCACCATCAGAGGTTGAAATACCTGAGAATTTATCAGCTGCAAGATGCCGGGTTTATGTTAAGAAGGATCTAAAGGTATTATAATTTAGATTCTTATGAGTTATGACTTCAAAGGGAACTTATTTTTCTGATGAGAGTTGGGAATGCAACTCTACCGCAGCTACTAGATAAACTTTATAATTCGCATTAACTTGGTAATAAAAAGTCATTTGCAATGAAGAAAATGCTTCTGATTCATAGGATACTTTGTCATTAAATTTTATTAAGTGTTGATTGTTCGGTACAAGATGGCAGTGGGAGCAAAAGCACTTAGTTACGAAGCACGTGGCAGTTTAATTGGCTTATTGGTCTTTGGACTTTGGAGGCATGATTTACATAAATTTTATATCAGTAACGCTTGTTTCTCCATTTCTGTATTTATGAACCATTGGTATTAATTGTGTTTTATTGATATGCAGAGATCTCGAGAGGGAGCAATTGCACACCGTATAAGGGGGCTCTGTCAACACCGATGGGACGAAATAGATAGCCTGAACCCCCTAAGGTGATTTTCTAATTTACCGCATAAGTTATTTAAATACTAGATTTTTTTCTCACATATTAAATTCAGTTTCTTATAAAGGAAGCTTTGTACTTCTGCAGGAAGAGAGGGACCCAGAATCCTTTTCTACGTTCAAGGAGCGTCTGCGTTATCTGCAGGTTAGTGCCTAATGCTCAAGGTTTTTACCTCACCTTCAGTACTAGCACAATCTAATGATATTTTTCTTCACTATTTCAGAAAACGGAGCATACTAGAGTATGCTTTGGTAGATCAGGAATTCATAGGTGGGGACTTTTTGCTCGTAGGGACATTCAAGAAGGAGAAATGGTATGCACTTTCCCTCCCTCAAAAACCCTCTTTTCCTCATTAGTTAGCTGCTTCCACCTTCAACAAAATGCTTTGTGTTTCAGGTGCTTGAATATCGTGGTGAGCAGGTCAGACGAAGTGTGGCTGATTTGCGGGAGGAAAAATACCGTGTGCAAGGCAAAGATTGTTATGTGAGTCATCTTACTATTGCACCAGTTTGTCTGATTAATATATTTTTTTCTTCTGGAAATAGCATTATATCTTAATACGATACACATGCTGGTTTTGATTTTCATATTAAATACTGATCCTTTTAACTATAATACCGATTATGATGTATTTGAATGGGATAACTATAGGAGGTCCAAGAATTTCATCCATTAATGATTTTCTGCTAGTTTGAATTCACATATAGAGCCACTCAGTTGCATTAATAATGATACATTTAATGATATGCTTGTTGTATGTCTTCTGATTATTTACATGGCGTATCAAATCAAATAATAATAATTTCGTTGTATGCTGTCTTGTGTACACAGCTTTTCAAAATCAGTGAGGAAGTAGTAGTTGATGCCACAGACAAAGGAAATGTGGCACGCCTGATTAACCATTCTGTAAGAGCAAATCCCCCTTTCAAAGAAATTTTGCTTAAATGGACGCTGGTTTGATGTTTTCTTAACTTTTCATGCAGTGCACACCAAACTGTTATGCAAGGATTATGAGCGTTGGGCATGATGAAAGTCGTATTGTTCTCATAGCCAAGAAAAACGTTTGTGCTGGTGATGAGCTAACGTACGTAATGTGGAAAAAAAATTTGTATTTGTATGTCTGTCTCACCTACTTACATATAACTTCTTGGCTAACGAAGTTTGTTGTGCAATTTGTAGGTATGACTATCTGTTTGATCCTGATGAGGCTGATGAACGCAAAGTTCCATGCCTCTGTCAGACTCCTAACTGCCGCAAATACATGAATTAGTTTACTGTAGATGCCATTGGCCCCTCACATAGTTTTTCTAATGTAGATGTTGCTGGCCCCTCACATAGTTTCTTTTTTCCTTTTTATGATTCATTTGTGGTATATGCCTTCCAATTTTTTTACATTCGTTTTAGAAATAAGTTTAGTCAGAGCCCAAAGCCTGAGCTTCAATTCTTGTAAATACCATATATGTATTCGTTGTGATACTCTCTTTTTCTAATGAAAAAAATTTTGCGCCTGAGTTGAGCTAGTTGCATATTAGTGTACTTACATGTCTACAAAACGAGCATACTATACTACTGCCGTCTCCAAATTTCAACACGGCGCAAGGCGGCTGATCTCCATGCGAGTGCACATGCACATGCTGTAAGTATGGCGACGGGGACCGTGCGCTTGTCGATCCTGGACGACGCCATACGGTGCTCGTGCCGTTCGCGCTCGGCCTGATAAGTCGCATGATTCGTTCATGGCCTCGTTAGAAAGCTCCCTACTTCCGCGAGAGACCGCAGAGCGGCATTGACTGAGGCCTCGTTCGGTTACCAGGGAATGAGGCATGGAACGGTCCGTTCCGGCTGTTTTTGTTCAGCCAGTTAGTGATCCAGTCCGTGACAAAAAATCCGTTCGTTTTGAGCTGGTTCGGTAACACAACAGGCCCAGAACGGCCACTTCAAGGTCCGGAAGACTTCCCCACCTTCAATCCAGTGAATCTTTTTCACGCGGTGGACAGGAAGATAGACAGGGCAGCAAATCTGTGTTGCTGAACGAGGCTTGAGGCGGAAGACTTCACCGCAGCTGCTTCGTCTTGGCACCGTATTGGGGAGCCTGATGAGGAGGAAGAAGAGAGAGGAGGGAGTGCGCAAGAGGCTTCATTTCCTCGCGTATGCGAAGCCGATCAATTCCGCCGTATTGGGCGCGCTCTGGTTGCCGCTTCTCCACCATTCGTCGGTGCTCTGCTTCCACCACCTGCCTTTCTGGTCATCATTGGTTCCAGCTGGAATGCGCTATCGACTGCCCTGGATTGACCGGAGGCTGCCTGCCTCGTATCCATTGGAACTTCCTATTTGGAAGCGCGCGGTCTCTGTCTATGCTCGCATGAAGCTAAACTCGGGACGATTGAGTGTTGAGTATCAACAGGGGCGAAGCCAGGAATTTTATATAGGGAAGTCGGGCACAACTGGCTTAAGAACATCAACATGTCATATTATGTGGTCACTACCAAATATGACACGAACCATAATTTCAAGCAATTTGACACAAGCTATTTTTATATTAACTATTAACCATGCATGATTGCATCAAGTCATAAATTTTAATATCTAATTACATAAAAATATATTAGAAACTTACATAAATCTAATCTTTTTTATAAATCGCACCATATGTCTTTTATATCATAAAACTTGGCATTGAGTGCATCATTTTGAGAACTGAATTGCAATCTATAATATCTATAAGAGTCAGGTCCACTAAATGCAATTAATTTTTCTAAAGCTCAATTCTCATAAAGCCACATCACCTCAATTTCAGAACCGTTTTATCGATACCTTTTGCTGAGATCTGTCCGTTCAAATGTCATCCTCCCTAACCTCTTCAAACTGCCATATATTATATATGTTGGCACTCCTTAATCACAAACGTAAGGGATAATGATCCCATTATGTTCACACAATCGTGCAACCTCCCTATTTCATCCAGACATCATCCCAACTCCACGATAGTAACTGACATCATCGATCTAATCCCACCTCCTTCCGTCAGCTTCCATTCATGATCTCATAAAAGAAAAAAAACTCACCCTCTATTTACTAGTAACTGACTGTAGGGAGAAGAGACTAGGCACTCAGAATTAACATAGTAGTTTTCTTTAATAATCGTGCTTTGCACAGTTCATATTGAGCAAGAAGAGAGCGGCAAAGCCGGTATAAGAGAGAATGAACATAGTACTTCAATAAAATGCGATAGCTAGGTGGCTCCCCCACCAAAAAAAAAGAGAAAAACATGGTAGTTAATGCTTGGCATACTAGTTACGTATAAAGAACAATGCTTTAATTTTATAATTACTATTCAGACTATCAGAATCAAAATACTTTAAGAAACACAAAACAACAATCCGTAAATTACAATACTGACCTTGCCTCAGACTGTACCGGTAAACAGAAAGAGCTCCCATCAGGGGGGGGGGCTGTTGAACAGAAAGAGCTAGTAACATCACATTGAGAAAGCACGGTTCAGATAATTCAACAATCATAATTCACATGGCTGAGAGTTCCAAGCTGTCCTCAACAGGAAGCTGCCGCATTAGGCTGATTTCAACAAGAGGATGCAAATCCATTTTTGCATCTTATTTGACACTGTGCATGACTAAATCAGTCTCTAACAGACTATGCAAACAAAGATGCATTTTGCCTTGTTAGGAGAGAGGGAATGTAAAAGTAGATAATCTCTTTCATCCTATGTATTCTCTGTGGCGAGTCTGTGGAGTAGGATGCTTGAGGTTCGGCGGCCGGGGAGCGGAGGACGCGGCGCAGCAGGGGCACGGCGATTGGGACGCGGAGGCAGAGCGAGGACGCGCATCAGAACTGGTTCCGCATCCTGCTCGGCGGTGTGGACAGCTGCCTCCGCCCGCGTGATTCTCACCCGCGAACCTCCTCTGTGACGCGAGGCTCGACGGCCACGACGCAGGTCACGGCTGGTGGGCGCACGACGGCCGACGCAACGAGCCGAGTCAGGCCAGCGCGCGGCGGGTCACGGAGGCGGCGGGCGCGGAGGAGGAGCTCGAGCGGCAGCTCGCGGCGAGCGCGGAGGAGGTAGCTTGGCGACCTGACCTCATCTGGCGCGCGCGCGACGTCTGCTCTGCCTCCTGCACGCCCGCGGCAGCCAAATTCGCTGACCCCTCGTACAACGTGAAGAGAAGAAACACGCAGGTTCGTGGGTGTCCGCGAGATGGCGAACCGCGGCGGCGTGGCGACGGTGAGCGACGGCGTCTGCTGCAAAAATCAAGCTAAAACGTTGTCAAGAAGGTGCACGAGGATGAGAGGATTATGCAGCTACAATTAATTGATGAATAGCTGACCGGAGTGAGAGAGCGAGGCGGCAGCGCAGCCTGTCGAGCTTGGGGAGGAAGCGGTCGATTCGGACGGCACGTCAGAGGAACGGGACAAAAGACCTCACCGGCAGAAGAGGAGGTTGAGGCACAGCCGTGGTGCAGCTCGGTTGGGCGAGAGAGGCTTGGAAACGGCGAGGGCGAGGCAGAGCTAGCGGCAGCCATGGCAGCTAGCGTGCTGCTCGCTGAGGAAAAAGAAATGGCTCTCAATATGCAATGTTTGTTGGAGACTTCATCAAATGCCTCCCTCCCATCTTACTGTACTAGCAGTGCATTTTTTCATTTGCCTCTCAAAACTACATTTCTTTGTTGAAGTCAGTCTTATAATTCCAATTGATTTCAGGCTGCAGCGGCACCTGGTTCGACTTCCACATCATGCAACAAGGACCGTGGCAGCGGCACGCACGTGCTCACTCCAGCCTCGAGGCTAATCAGGCGCAGCAGGAGCGCATTCACAAATCACAACTGCGAAGTTACGGCAGAATCGTCGGGGCAGCGCATTCAGGCACGGGAGGAAGATTCAGCCATCCAGGCGCGAGCCAGCTGGGCGGCCGCGTATGTAAAATCAGTCCGTGATCCCCGCGCCGAGACGACGTAAGGTACGGGCCGTGGCCGTGACCGTGTTCCGTTCCTTCGGCCCGGTGCGCTATCGTCTGGCCGTCAGCGAGAGAAGCGCTGGGGCGAGCAGCTCGCCGTACGGCCCAAACACTATTCTGGAGTTTAAACATAAGTGTTCGGTAAGCGCTCGAATTTTCTCCCTAATATCAGATTAATCCAGTTCTTCCGGAAACCTAGAGTACTCCAACCGTCCCAGAATATAGTTAATGTTAAATTGTCCTTAATTATCCATAGCAAAAACTGTAAAGTACTGCTAATTTAATCATAAACAAAATCCCTTACTACATAATAACTCTTACAGAGTGGACTCTTATAATTTCTTATGTATCAAATGTTTTGCTATCGACAATCAAAGTTAAAATTTTTGACATAAGATAAATCTAAGACTTATGTTATGAGATGGAGTATGCAGTGTATGAACTAATCAAGCAATTTTTTTATAAAAAGGCTAAGCTGGAATTTACTACTCATATCACCACGCAAGAAATTTACTGTAGTACTTTGGAGGCTGCACTGCAGGACGATAGCGTAGAGACTTTACCCAGTGATAGCAGTTCACGTTCTCTCATATATGAAAAATGAAAATGCAGCCACTAACTACCGAGAACACTAGTTCCTATGTGTCTTAAGAGATCAGGACCAGCACCAATCTTTCCACAAATTGCACGCTCCATAATAAAATTAGTTCAGTAAACGATTTTCCTGATGTTCCCAGGTTTTACTAACAACTATAGGATGTTATTTCTAGCCGATGATAATGTTCAAAACTATCAAACCAATTTACTTTTTAAATAAAACCAGTAAATATTTTATAAACAACTGTGCTATATCAAACACTATCAGATGTGTTTAGCGTAAGTTGAACCACCATCTAACCCATTAGAGTACTTATCTTTTACCGTGCCTCATATTTTGATGTCAATAGCATATTAGAAAATGGAACAACATGTCAACTAGGTGAGGAAAGGCAAAATGGAAAAAACAAAACCTTACTATATATAGTAACGCTCTACCCAAAAGGCTGCAATGAGACATTCATCCCACGGAGGTACTAGTGCGTGCGGACAAGGAGCTGCATGGGCATGGGACACATCTTGACATGCATCCCATCATGCAAGTCCCGCTTTCCATAGGCACGTCTAAGTCCCATCAGAACACCACACGAGAAAGGGTAACACCTCCAGGCAAAAAAAGAACATGCAACTCAAGAAAAAAAAACAAGGCTGGGGGCGCAAGACCCTCAGACAAAAAGGAATTAAAATGGAATAAAAAGGAGTTCAATGTGTACTTTCTGGGGAATTAGGTATCCGACTTAAATTTACCCTACTTTCCACCAATAAAGCTCCAGGATCCTGAGTATCGCTTACTGCGACATCCAATTCAGGGGCAAGACCAGAAGAGTTCACCTGACCATTCACAGGATTATCAGCAATGGCGTTACCCACTTCATCTTCCAAACCTGCATCGGCACCCTCGTGCATGATGGAGGGTGACATCACATGGCCGTCAGGAGGACTGGCAGCAGCATCCCCCTTGCCAGGGCTAGATTCTGTGACAGCAGGTGGCATAACCTCCAGGCTATCACCTGGTTCTCCAACAGCTGAAGGTGTAACATCCTCCATGACATCAGCAGGTGTAGCATCCTGCAGGTCAGCAACATGTTCTAAAGATACTTGTGATGCACCATCATCCAGGACATCAGCAGATACTTCAATTGCTGGAGATGACACATCGTTCATATCCTTGTCAGGTTCTGTGATAGTAGCTTGTGGTGCTTCGGCTTCCATCACTTCATCAGGTTGTAAGATTGCTGGAGGTGCCTCCACAGCAGCAGATTCTGGACTTTCGGCCCCGGTTCCATCACCAGTTTTCAGTTTTGAAGGTGATCCTTCCTCCATGATATCAGCATTATGGTGTGGAGCAAGATTGCTTACCACTGATTCCTTTGGAGAATGGTCAAGCATTTCTGTGTCATGAGTAGCTTCTAGTAAGTCCATCTTACCTTCAGTTTTTGGAAGGGCAAAAACATTTCTTGTCTGATTCTTGTGGAGGGCCATCGCTCTCTGTTATAGAAGAAAAGTGGATTTAACATATAGTATCTTACAGCGCTAGGGAATCAAAATAGCCAACTGTGAACATATTTCCACTTCAACATCAGAAGTTTTAAAGATTAAGAAAGGACTTGCCTGAAAGATAGTATTGTTGCTCTTGAGGTTAAGTGAACTGAGCAGATTGGCAGTTCCGTGGTTTCTGATCTTTCCATTGTTCTGCTATGGAAGAAGTGATAATCATCATGAGAATAGCCACAGTATATGGGAAAACAGATGCACCACATCAATAAATGAATGCAAATACTACCTGAACAAGTTCATTCTTGGCTGCCGGCAGGGCCTTTGACAACTCCAAGTCTCCCAGCAAGGATATACATCTCTTGTACAGCTCTGGCTCAACAAGATCACGTGACACACTAATTCTGGATAGGTAGCTTTTAGAAAAAAATGCACCATTCTTTGAAAGCATCAAAGGATTAGCGGGTGCTCCTGGAGAAGTATCCAGGCCTTTTACCAATTTTTTTGTATCATCCTTTGCTTCAAGGTTATCAGAAGTCAAGTGCTTGATTTCCTTTTGCTCGATCTGAGGTTGTGAATTGTGTTCTCCACCAGCAGACTCAGAAATAGCAGTTGCTGTAGAGTCAGGCTCCTTCTTAGCAGCAGGAAGTTCACCGTCAGGAAGTTCACCCTTTGACACATCACCAGCCATCTCCCAACCCCTGCTGCCAGCATGTGTCCTGTTCTGATCCCAATCTTGTCTACCATACATGTAGTGTTCACCATGAAACACGCCACTGCCCCCATTCCAAAGGTGAGGTGGGCAAGATTCATCCAGAGGGTTAGGCCACCCAAATGGGCGCATGTGGGCCTCATGCATGGGATATGAAACTCCAGGTTGGTTCAACTTCATTTGAGGCCTAAGGTTGAACATATGAGGAGCAGGAAACTGATGGACAGGCGGGTGAAATCCAGGTGCACCATGCTGCATGGGGATGAAACCGTTTGCGACAGGAGCAGGCCAATTCGGTGGATTGTTCCATGACTGTCCATGTCCACGTCCAGAATTCATATCATTTCTCTTTTGATGACCATGGAACCTCCTATCTCCACTCTGAAGTCTACGGTCATCATCATGGGAACCCAAGAAGGAAGAATCTTCTGTTCTCTGCCTTACTGGTGGGGGCAAAGGATGATTTGGTGAAGCACCTGAGAAATGGCCACCTCTGCTTATGGAGGAACCAGAAGGTGTTGGTTCTCTGAACGGAACTTTAGCTGGTGTTCGATCTTGATGAAGTGACCGTTCTTGGGACAAATCACCATCTCGATCTCTGTATTTTGTAAGGCTGTTTCGTTCTCCTTTATTATCAAGGTTACGACCACCACTAATCCTACCTGAAAACCTCTGGTCTCCAGAAGATGGAGATTTTTCAGATAACTGCTTTGGTGAAGCATGCTTATCTTTCCTAGGTGTGCGATCATACTGTGTTGATGTAGAAATTTCTGATGGTATGTCACGAGCATGGTGATCGTCCTTCTGTTTGAGCCTTTCTGAAGACCAATTTTCCCCATCTCTATCACGAAGTCTAGTGGCAGGTGTCCTTTCTCTCCCAGAAGACGTTCTTGGTCGAATATTTCTCTCGTCATATGGAACTTCTCTCTTTCCATGATCTGTCAATTTAGATCCATGCCTGACCAATAACCAGTACAAAAAGTTAGAAGCAAAACATTTTAACAAAGCACATATGTAAAGGCATGAATAGTCAACATTGCAAAAATTTGTAGTATTCTTGATCTAAAGCCTAGAACAGATATCAGGAAGGAAATCCCCAGCCTTTCTCAATATTAGGTATAATACACCTCCATATGTCACATAGTCGAAGAGCGTCAGTTCTTTGTACACTAGAAACATAATTGATCTCAATGAAGAACCAATCAGGATATCTTGAAACACGTATAACTTGAAAAAAGAACTTCCAAACCTACTGATTCATTCATTCCAAGCTCATAGCATGAAGAATATCCTCTCATCAATTAGAAATAAAATCAAGCTAAATTCAGTGAGGAAGCAACTAAAGCATTTTATTTTATCCAACTGTAACATTGTATTTCAAACAGGAATTTTCAACTTATCCATTCCAGCATCTAGAAAATATTCTCTTTGCAGAATTCCTCAACAGTAACTAAATTCTTAAGGCATCAAATACACCTGATAAGATCCATAAAACTACATCGACGTGCATCCTTAAAAGCTATAATTTATTAGTTCACACCACTCAGATCCAAATGGCAATACTTTCTATCAAGAATTTGACCGTCACAGGGAAATCAACAGGCCTTTCCATAGAATTACGTTAATATTTTTCAGAGAACCGATGTGCCAAATAAATGTGCTGTGTAAGCATGAAACAGATATTATCCTAACAAGAGGCAATATACAACTACATTGCTGTAACATATTAAAAGAAGAATGTGGTATTTTCAATATTTTTTTACAGAAGAAAAGTTACCAGCTTTGATCTTTCTCATGATAAGAACTTGGACTCGGTGAACTTCTTGCATGGAGTTTACTTGGACTAGAACTACGATCAGGTCTAGCTCGCTCAATCAGAGAATCAAGACGCCCACTGCCTGAAGATTTATCCAAATTAACACGTTGATCCCGTGAGCTAGAAGGCTTTAAATCATATTGATCGTCATTTTCTTCAGGAGGCCTCTTCCTTCCTCTACTTTCTTTGTATCTACTGCCATAATCATCATGATGATCACCATCTTGAACTGCTTCCTTTCTGTAATGACCTTCCGAGCCTCTGTGAGCATCTTTAGCACTCTTATATTCAGACCTTTCACTTTCATGGTCTCGTGTGACACGCTCATCCAAAAACTTGTCATCTTGTTGTCTTTTATCTCTTCCATAATCATCCTTGTATTTTTCTTTGTACTTGTCATCATCAAACCTCTGTTCTTTAGAGCTCCTAGCTTTACCATGTTCATGTCTTGATAGAGTTTTTCTATCATCACTGTCCCTATTGTCAGCAGCCCACTTATCTGTATCTTCAGAGTCATCTTTCCTTCGGCTGTGTTTGTCAGGCTGCCTTTCAGAACTATTGTACTTCTCTTTTGCTGGAAATTCTGTTTCCAAAAGAATCGACTTAGAGAATATACAGAAGAAAAAGGAAACCAAAACGTAGGGAGACATTTGAAATCTGATTAAAATAAGTGTAAGATGGATTCCAATACAAGGATAAATTTCTGATATGGATGCCAGATGATGAGTAAAAGAGCTTAAAACATAGAAACGGTGAGTTGGTAATGATTTAACTTCCCTTAAGCATATAGGTCGCAACTCTCCATTGCTAAATAAATCTCCAGAGTTAAAAAAAATCTATTATGGTCTTTATGATTGAGAAGACTGCAACACCAGCATTCTACCTAACCTAACATGTCAGAAGGATCAAAGTGCCCAAAAAACATTCTGATTAGATTGCTCACTGTGTGGTAGAAGCCACAAAGGTGGAAATTCTCTAGTGTTCCACAAGTAACAACCATTTTGGCCACGGCTAGTTATACACACAAGCTAGTGACTATTAAGAAAATGTTACACAAGTAACAGTAATTTTTTGCCACAAGATGAAAGAAACTAATAGAAGCAGCTGTTGTTTGCTAGTTTGCTTAAAGAAAAGTTTCATGAGCTACTAAATCCTAGGATTAAACAAAAGTAACGAGAACAAGGGATACAATGCACAGGTAATAATAATGTAATGGACTTTGTAAGGAAAGATGCACAGTAAGGGTTACTTACCATTGACCTCTACCTCTCTCCTGTAGCCGTAAGCCTCCTCATCAGCCCTGCTTGTTTTTGAGCCACTCTTCCTGCTACCCCCATCATCATACCTGTCATGCTTGGAATCATAGTCTTTCTTGTCCCTCTCCCGATCCTTCTGCTTCTCACGTTCTCGCTCCCTATCCCGCTCTCTATCCCGATCCTTCTCACGCTCCCTCTCCCTTTCTCTCTCCCTCTCCTTCTCCCTTTCTCTTTCCTTCTCTCGCTCTCTATCTCTGCTCTTTTCCCGCTCTCGCTCCTTCTGCCTCTCCCATTCTTTCTCCCTTTCCCTCTCTCGGTCCCTATCTCGATCCTCCTTGTACTGTCCAGTACTCTCCCTCCTCCCAGAATCCTTCTCCCTCTCTGATCGCCGCTTCGCGGAATCACCCTTTGACACAACCTCATCAACCTTCTCATCAGAACCCACCGCCCGCCTGCTTGACCGCTTTGAGTCATCCCCTGATCCTTTAGGCTTGTCCAACTGTTTCTCCGCATCAACAGGCCCAAGTGCCTCACTCTTTGACCTCTTGTCGACCACGTGATCTTCGCACACGCCGCTGTTCCACCGGTCGCTGACCACATCCACCACAGCCTCCTCAACCCTCTCCTTCCTCTTCCTCCCGTGCTCCGCGTACCCGTTCCCCGATCTCGCGGCGTCCTTCCCCGACGACGAGCGGCGCCGCTCGGGCTCGGGATCTCGCGAAACCCTAGCGGCCGCGGCTGCCTCCTCCCGCCCGCCGGCCGCCGCCACATCCTCGCCGTCGGACTCCGACCGGTCCGGGGAACCTCCCCGCCTGTGGGAGCGGTGCGACCTGTGGCGCGAGCTCCGAGGCATGGCGGAGCCAACCCTAGCCCAACGCCGCCACGGGGTCAGATGCGGGGCGAGCAGGACGCGACCCCGAAGCCCTAGGGCACGCGGGCGAGGGATCCGGGGATCTAGGCGGCCGTGGCGGCGGGTAAAGAGCACGGGGAGGCGGCGGCCGGTGGAGCGGCTAGGGTTTGGGAAGGGCGGGGGAACGGACGGGAGGAGGGTGTGGAGGCGGCGGCGGGGGATGGGAGACGACGAGTTCGTGGGTGGAGAAAATGGGGAAAAGAACGGAAAAGGCTGTTTTGTTTTCCGGCTTTGGATTTGCAGGGGGTTTGGTGTGGCTTGGATTTGGCCCGGATGGCTGCTGCGGCCGAAGGGGTGAGCGGAGATTGGACACGAGAGATGGGCAGTCGAGGCGCGTCGCGCGCGAGTCTTGTGCAGTTGTGCTGCAGTACACGATTCGTCTCTCCGTGTGTTCCTCGCGAGTACGCTGGATGGTTCCGATTAAAATTCAGTCAGTTTTTTTTTTGAAAAAATAAACGGTTCTACTGTCTGTGATACTTAAGTTTCTGAACAAAAATCAATATGAATGGCAATGGCAGTGGCAGGGAGCTGCATTGGTGAATCCTGTGAAGAGACGTTACATGATCGTGTACACATACCACATATTCGAATATTCGTTTCTTACTTAATCGTCTGCCTGTCCACATATGAATCACAATAGTTTGCTAAACGAAGTTGAGTTGTATTATCTGAAACAAGTTTTGTTTCTTTTCAATCGACAGCAGAGCGTGTATAAGCCTCTACATGCAAATGCCTATTCTTTTCTTATACACTTTTTCTACCGATCAGTCGATTGAACATGGTGAAATCGTTCAATCGATCACGTGTGGCGTGGCCATTGGTGTATGCGCGAGTCGACCACGTGTCTCGTTGCCATTGGCGTATGTGAGGGCATGTGACGCGACCACCGGCATATATGGGAGTCGACCACGTGTCTCGCTGCCATTGGCGTATGTGAGGGCATGTGACGCGACCATTGGCATATATGGGAGTCGACCACATGTCACGCTGCCAATGGCGTATGCGGGGCACACGACGTGGAAGCAAGCCGAGGGGCGCAGGCACATAGCAGGTTGGACAAAAGGCTAATGGGCCTGAAACATTAGATTATATTTAATATGATTTGGAGTTTGAAAAAAAATATTATAAGGTTATGTGTCTTTTTATAAAATACATTAAAAAACTATCTTATGTATTCTAATAGAAAAATAATATTTTATCATTTATTTACACTATTTTTTCTTAACGGGTCTAGGAAAAAATAGAAAATCTGAAACCCGGGTGACTTAGCAAGCCTCTTCCTTATATCAATGATAAGGGTTTGCTAAACGGAATTGAAGTTGTGTTATCTAGAACAAGTTTTGTTTCTTTTGCATCAAAGAAAAGCATGTGTAGACCTCTACACGTAAGAACCTATTCTTTCCTTCCTCCAATGAGTGGCAATATTTGTTAAACCAAAATATTTTAATGAATTTGTTAAACGAAATTGAAGTTTTATTATCTAAAGCAAGTTTTGCTTCTTTTGAACCGATGAAAACATGCATAACTGCTTAAGCAACACACAACACAACTGCCTATTCTTTCTTTTCTCCCACTTTTCCTCTTTTTTTCATGATCCATGTAACTCCACGGTCATCTATTTTCCATTCTCACTTGTCATGTTTAAGACTAATAAAGATAAAGACAGAACGAGTACTTGATCCACTACTTGACCGTGGAGGCCACATCTCTTTTCTCTCTGTGTACAATTCTTAGTTTTTTCTGCATAGAACAAATACAAATACAAATACAATTGTAACTTTTACTGATTGTAATCTGTTTGATGTTGCAAGTTCAACGACCATGGGTTGCTATCTTGAAATTTTATTTCTCAATGTTATATTATTGGTGGTTATACCTCTTATTTTCTATTACATGTCCTTTTGCCTTATTCGAAATGATCATACTAGCCACACCAAGGTGAAAATATGGAACAACCTGTTGGGGAATTATCCGACGAGTAGAGTAGTATATCATCCATGATGAGTATGAATGGATATGGGGTAGGCACGAGGTCGAGAGACGAGGGGTTCCGATTTAGACAGGTTCGAGCCTCCTTTTCGGATAATAGCCCTACGTCTTGTGTTATGGGGTATTGTATTATGATATCTCGCCTAGATCGTGTCTAGACGATATATTGGGTCCTATGTTCTAGATGTATTGAGATGTCCTCTAGGAGGTGCCCCTGCCGTCCTTATATATCCGGGGGTAGAGGATTACATGGCATAAGTCCTAGTCGGTCTATAGTACATATCTAAGTAGGAGTCTATCTATCCATACCTTTCCTTGTTAGTAAGGTATCCTGGTATTACTATTCCACATAATCTTATAATGGTCACTTGATATGCACACACTATGGCATGAGCTTCAATCTCTAATCTGCCACCTAAACAATGTGTACCTCCTGAATGCCATGGTTAAGTCTTGTTCTCTTGTATGTTCTTTTTATCATATTGAACTATAGTGATAATGTAAAAGATCCATTTTACCCATGGGACTAAATGTTAGTTAGCTTCCCCTCTTCATCGTACAACCAGCGATAACAATATCGTCGGCATTGGCATCTCAACCGGTGGTTGTGGTCTTCTTTGCCTTCCCAACATAAATACACTAAGCATAGGTTCGCAGAGGCTTGCCTAATCTCTAGGACACGCATCATGGAGCTTGTAGCCGTCACTTGCTTCCTCTCATGGGCACATGAAACACAACTCGACAAGATTGGACGCCGTCTTGACAAGTCACCCTTATAGAAGCTGGCAAGTTCCCTATGGAGAGCTCGCGAGTGAGTAGGATGGCCAAAATCGACCTAATATATTTCAAATCCAACTACTCTATTCCCAAGTGGCAAAATGAACCCAGATTTATGCTAATCAAGCTCATAGATATAGTTTTTTTGCCTTGGATGAGAGCTTCATTTTCCTTCACTCTCAAATTAAAAAGCATGGATGTGATTTCGTTGAAGGTTTCGAGATTCATTATTGTTGAGTTGATGTATCAAACCACCATCCTGCTTGCCATCTTTCCACAATCCACATTTTCCTTTCTTCTTTGCACGATCCACATTGTTCCTTGATGAACTAGAACATTCACATACGTGAGCGACAACCACAATGAACTTTTTTTAAGGAAAACTAAGGTAGGCGCATTCCGACCTGAACATTTCATTAGATAAAATGGCAGAACCACGAATTACAAGTTGAGTTTACAAGGGTACACATCGGAAACACACCGGAGAACACAAAGAAGGGAACTTGGACTAAACTTGCAGCTAAAAAGAAAAGCGAGTAACGTCATGAAATCCCTGAACGACATGCTTACCGAATCACTTGGACCATTGCCCTTCGACCTCACCCGTCGTAACTACGCCGCCCCGTTGTTTCAACGGGATGGGGACTAAGAGCAAGGAGAAACATGCTGATCCAAGCTCGACGAAAACGACAACCTCCCTTCAAGCTAGTAGCAACACCTTTCCCAGCGACATCCGAGCTCCACTTACCACCCACCAATGCCCTTTGAGGGGAGGAATCTTCAAAGGAGGGAAGGCCGAGAAACCATGGACTTGCAGGCCAACATATAATTTGATGTCACCGTTGGCAAAGAGTCTGCCGACGAAATAGAGGCGCCGACAACGGACTCATGTCGAGCACCAACACAAGCACCTGCAAGAAAGCCAAGCCCAAACACGGGTATGGGCGGAGCGGGATCCACCGAAAGTCTATACGCAATCCACTTAACCGAGCTTCAAGATCCTCGACCCGTAAACAAAAAGTGACAAAGCTCATGACCACCATGGTCTCAAGATTAGCCATTGTGTACTAAGAGCGGATTACCGACACCAACCATCGTGTCGGACATGGATTGAAGGAGCTCGGTTACCACAACGACGAGGCGAGGCATTCCGGTAGCTAAATGGTCGACAACAACGACTCCAAGGAGAAGAGCGGCGTCCACATACGTCGCCGTCATCGGCATTGGTGGTTTACTCCCAAGCCATGTCACAACAATAGTCCGTAGCCTCACGTAGCCGCTGTAGCCCCAACATCCGTTCGCCGGAGGGCGTCCCCTCGCCGAACCGACTCGAGCCTCCTCAACCGGAAAGGGCAAATTCGAAGCACCGACGATCGGATCAAGGAGGGGAAGGACCAAAGCGTACCCAATAGACCGTTCATGACCGGAGAATATCCGGAGGAAGCACGAATGCGGGTAGCAACCCGTCGAAGGAGGTGCTCACCCGAGAGCACCGCAAATCTCGCACGAAAAGCGTCGGGTGGGAGGGGAGCACCGAGATCCGGCCATGGGACGATCGGATCCGGCCTTGGGGCGGCTAGCACCGGCCACGTAAGCCCACGAGACGGCGGGGGAAGACCAACAATGGAGCTTTATTCGCACAACGGAGGGGAGGAAATTGGGAGGAGAGAACGGGAGAGCTCGCCGGCGACACCTTTTTGAGTGCCGCCGCGGGCCGCCACCGCCACCGGTCACTCACGGCGGCGGCGGCCGTCCGGATGGGAGGCGGCGGGTTGCCCCGAGTCACCCTCGGGAGGACGACGCGAGGCCGGGGTCATGTCACCAACCACAATGAACTAGAACATCCTCCTCGGTAAAGTACGACTCATAGTCACGCGACAAGCCTGTTGCCTCTCATTGAGAAGAAGACCTTAAGAGCAATACGAGATTTCAAAAACGCCTTAAAATCAAAATCACATAAATGCCATTGCGATGACACAAAGAGGATTACATTTTAGCAGTAGTGGTGTATGCAGGATATGAATTTTTACGGTGGCAGATTGAAGATTGAAGTTTATGCCAACGACATGGAAGAAATTTTCCACGTCGAAAAGGGCACTTGATATCTTCTACTGTTACACAAAGCGGCAGTAACTACACAAACTGGTGGACCACTAAACTCCGGCGCGCCACCTCACGGCCCAAATGGCGGAAGCGGACAAGCGCCGGCTCACGTCCGAGCTGGTACACCGCGGCCAAAAAAATCGCGGCCTCCGCAAGGCCGCACTGTTGTTGGCCCGGCGCGAAGTGAGGCAGACGCGCGCCGAGCTCATGGCTGCTGCAGCCCCGCCGCTTCCCCGCACGCAACTGCCTCGCGCCCCTGCCTCTTCTTAAGTCAAGCGCCCCCGCCTACCTCCTCCGCGGCGACGCGGCGATCTCCTCCGACTCATACACCAACGCTACTTACCACTTACCAGTACCCCGAGTCCACATGCCTCTAGCGGGCGCCGCCGCCATCGCGGCCTGCCCCTCCACCGTCGGCCTCGCTCGCCCCGCATGCCGCGCCCACGCGCATCCGCGCCGGCAGCGGAGGTTCCGATTGGAGGCGAGCTCGTCGGCGCCCGCGCCCGCGACGGCCGCGGCGGACGAGGGAGCCGCAGCGGGGCCGTGCCCCGTGGTCCGGTTCGGCATGGACGACTTCGCCGTCGCCGACCGCGTCAGCGTCGGGCTCCACGGACGGGTGGGTGTTGATTGAGATCCTCTGATTCGTGTCCCTGCTTGCCAATTTTGTCCCGTATCTTCCCCCTTGTCGTTAATGGTTCGCGATTCTGTTCCATTTTTGTTTTGTCTCGTGACGCAGTCGGATGAGATGATCTTCGAGGCCACGGTGCGCGATCCGAGCAGGTCAGTGGCGTAGGACAGCTAGGTGGTACGAATACGTTGCACCCGTGGCGAATTTATTTTGATTTTGATGTGCAGCGAGCTGTACGGGTCAACGGTTGTACTGCGGCAGCTGAAAACCTTGCCGGCAAAGCGCAGGGGCCGGCGCGCTCTGGAGGTTGCTGTCCTTTCTTCTCCTGAAATGTTTTGTTTATCGCTTGGACAAGTGTGGTGGATTTCGCCGATTGAGCTCGGGTAGTTGTGTGATAGCAGGTGCTGAAGAAACTGGCTCGCCGCCAGATGATGTACGATTCCTACGCACTGCAGGTCCATGGCTACATCACTTCAGACAATGCCACGGTGGAGGAGGATGGCCCTTTCATATTGGTGCATGGGGTAAGTTCCTCTGTTACTTCCCCAAGCTGATCTGGCCGCTATTAAACTGTGTAGCGTCGCTTTCAGTTTTCATTCTGGGGCCTGACTGCAGTACGCAATCATTTTCATGTCAGTTCATGAGTAGTAAGGTGTATGTTGTAATAAATGTGACCTAGATTTGACTGTCTTTCAGCAGAGTATTCAAATTCTTTGGAGCTATTAGCCTGTTATGTATTTTCATCGAACTTTCGAAAAGGGCAACATCCTGCTTAAATGGAGATTTAGAATGCTGTAGTTTACTGGTTTCCTTGATTCGGTGTGTTAAGAGTTTCTTTAAATTATTTTTATGCAGTATCACGGGAGTTATTCATTGCGCCACTGGTTGCAACTCTCGGATTGGCTTCCTACCTTAGAAGCAACATTAGCACTGGACGAAGAGCAAGTTAGGAGAGTGGGAGATGACTCGGTAGGAGGGCCCGCTGTAACTCGACAACTGCGTCTGACCAGAATATTGATGAGAGACCTTTTGATTGGTGTAAGCTACACATTAATTCTTTTAAAGCACTCGTTTGCCTGTTTGTTTGGAATAAAGGCTAGTAATTCTTGCTCACTGCAGGTAAATTATCTGCATAGCCATGGGCTTGCACATACTGAGCTTAGGCTGGAGAATGTTCACGTGAGCCCAATTGACAAGCATGTAAAAGTGAGCAGCCTTTTCTTTTTGTTTGTCTTTACATAAATTGTTGTATTCTGTCCTCACAATTGTGCTTATTAGTTTATTGTGGACACCGGCGATATGCTATTTTGTGCAATTTTGTTGAACAACCGAAGGTTTTAAAGCATGATTTTGCATCAACATGTGTTCATTATATTTTCCTTGGAGTTACGAAAATACTGCAGGGACTTCATTGCTTCAATTTAACTGTCTGTTAGATGACAATATCAAGTTTCATCTCTAATCTTTCATATGTTATTAACAAACTATTTTGTACATGACTCGTTTCTTATTGAGGCATCAGGTATCATGATATCATTGGCTCTGCAATGTGAATGGTCATTATTATTACATTTATAAACTGATCACGAAGCAAGTAAACTACTAAACAGCTGTGATATGGATTGTTTCTCTTTATATCTTTCTTCTGCTAGCTTCCAAAAAACATGAGAATGACACTCTTCTAGCTATGATCACTGCTCAACAACTATTAGGCAAATTCAATGTCCAACTAGGGAGAAAATGCTGTAATGACAAGCACCAGATGCAACTAAGGCATCACTGTTGTTGAAATGCTGTACCAGTATATTTGTACATTACCAATCTTAAATTTTGATTCTGATCATATTTATCATGCTTTGCAATGACCTTCTGTTCTCTAGACTTATTCCTAATTTTGAATGAGGTAACAAAGTACTCAAAAGTTGTGTCGTAGCAAAGAATAGCCAATATCACAAACTTGGTTTGGTTTACTTCAAAATCAGTGCAGCATCCATTTTTGGATAGGAAATACTAGAAAAATTCTTATAGTGTGTGCGCTATTGATATAAACAAAAAGCTACAAACTACTGAGTACTGACTATGGAATGAGACTGTCTGGACTATTATTGAATATGACATTTGACTTGTGTTCTTTTAAGCATATTGACGTACATAAATGTTGCATGACTTGCACATACACATATTCTTGATATTAATCTAATTAAAATTTATTACATTAATCTAATGAAAATCCATTACATTAATCTAGGAAATATTGAAACTGAACCAGATCCAAAGAAGTCCTCGTAAGTGCACTCATCTAAGTTGTCTTGTGTATTTTATGCATCCCAATGTTATGCAGCTATTTTTCCATCTGTGCATAACGTAACAAGTAATATTCATGGTTTATTTATCTTTTCAGGTTGGTATTCTTGGAAATGCTGCTGATTTTCATGACGGTGATCCTAACAATAGCACAGTATCAAGTAGTGAAAGGCGGAAAATGATGATAGCTTTTGACATGAGGTAAGCTTCAAGAAAACAGAGAAGCTTAAGTTTGCATCTGTTGTACTGGTTTTGTGACCAGCTGGTTGTGATGAAGTTTGAACCTTAAACCCTTATAGCATTAGTTTTAAGTTTAAATTCTCTCTCTCTCTCTTTTTTCCACTAGATGTGTTGGCTTCATCATGGCAAAAATGATCCTGAGAGAACTTTTGGATCCCTCAACTTTCTTTAAATTTAAATCGTTCTTGACAAAGGTAAGTTTTGCGACATCCTCCAAGCTATGCACTCTTGACAGTTTACGTTTCAATCCTTATTGTCACTGAGATATGTGCTGATCACAGTATGGTTATTCAAGTAAAAAAAGAAACAGTATGGTTATATAGTAATGACGCCTTGTGCTCAGATAATTGTTTATATTTCAATCCTTATTTTTTGTACGGTAGTAAGTACATAATTACGAAAATGTGGTGTTTAGATAATAGGACAACCTAATGAAAACATACAATCCCCGATTCACAGTCTTGCAGAGTTATGTATATTTTAAGATATTAGAGGTTCTGGTTTCGCAATAAAATTGCACATTTCGATGCAAGTAACTCTATTTTTTTTTTTTAAGTTTTCAAGGAACCTTAATAGTGAGAACTATGGTTTCTATTTTGGCTATCCTCTATTTCAGGGAAATGATCCATCATGTTTGCGTGAGTTCCTTCTACCAATTCTCTGCAAAACTTCACCATCTGGGAATGTTGGCCTGCAGGCAAGGATTTATACTTCCGGTCTTTATTAACATAACATCCTTCAAGCAATCTGATGTGCTTTTAATTTCATTCCTTAGATCTTAGATAGGCAATGGGGTGCCGGTTGGAATCTTTTGTCCTTATTGCTGGCAACAAAACCTGAGCAAAGAATAAGGTAAGACTACTAAATGTTTCTTGTATGCCCACATGTTAAGGATTGCAAAATTTGAAACATGATTGCTTTTCAGCATTATGGATCGGCTAATCTTTAGTGTTGAACTTATATGCAGTTGCCTTTATTTACTATTTCAGTTGTGTTGATGCATTGCGGCACCCTTTCCTTTGTGGACCTAAATGGCGCATAAACCCATCTGTGAATGTCATAAGATGGGGTTTGGGATCAACTGCTGTCCGCATGGCTGAGGATTATATCTATGGACCTCATCAGGTATTATTTTTCTGTCCATCGGTAATCCCTAGCATGAGCTGCATCTTCATTTCAAAACTTGCCAAAAGACATGGACATAGAAACTGACATATCTTTAGTGAAGGACATATTTTGCCCATTAAACCCCAAAATTACATCATTTGACAATGCATTATTTGGAGAGAACTTATAGAGCCCTCTTTTTCATATTTACAGCGCAGACGGTTATCATATTTTGTTGAACTCATGGAGGTGCTAAACCCTAGTTTAAAGACAGAGGTAACTACCTAATTCCTACTATTCCAAGTCATAATCGTAATAATCCTATGTTATGTACAGCTTTTCTCTGAGATAATTTTTATGTTCAAGCTTACTTATGTGAAGCGGCCTTTATAGTTTCTCGCTTAGATACTCTGTGCCATATTTTGTCTTGATCTATCTGTAACGTGTTATAGATGTGAGGACTGAGTTCTGTTATCAAACCTTTTTGTTTCTTTATTGTGCTTGTTTTTGTCCATTTCTTATTCTTTGATTGACACACTTATGTTTTTTGCTTTTAATTTGATAGAATTGGCTTCAACTCCTACCTGGTCGTTGGCGTCTCTTATACTGCACTGGAAGGCATATTGGCCTGACACTTCGTCAGCCTACCCCTAGAATCCTCATCAGTGATGTCTTCCTCACATTTGCACAAAGTCCAGAGTCCGATGCTGTCTTCTCACTAAGATCAGATATCGGTTTCAGAATTATGCCAGAATCAGATTGGCCTCACGACAAATCTGGCACGCTAGGAACTCTGTCTGTTACTACACCAGCAACGATAGCTTCTGGGAGGATTTATATTAATGAACAGGACAGTAAGGAGAGTAGGATTACATCTTCCAGATCTTCTAGAAGATATCTTCATGGTAAGTGGAAAAAAGCTTCGAAAGTACAGGAGCTGCCAGCTAGCCTCCCAACAGTACGCATTGCCACTGATGAAATTGATGTATCAATGAGCTGCAACTCGACCTTGAATGTCAGTTCTGCACAAAACGTGCTGCAAGAAATCCGTACACAGACTCCACCTGAGATGTTCGATTTGTCAAAACTTGTCTGTGGTACATACATTGATGCAAGATTGATGATTCTTCGCGGTGTTAATGGGTCAGCTCTGCTTTTCTCTAGATCAAATCCCACGAGTGACACCTGAGAGTCCTATTGCCATGTGAACCATATTCGTTCTCTGTACATTTTTTTGTGTATCTGTAACTGTACATTCATTTGTAGCAAGTGTAAATAATACGATGTGTAGGACAAAATCAGATTCATATTATTGGAGCGTTTGGTCCTAGGCCAGGCTTCGGCAGCCTGAGTCTAAATATGCACCCCCTGTAATCAATTTTTATGACAGGAAAAATCTCAGGCTCGATTGAGCAAATCACGCCGACGAGCACGAGGCCGCTGTCTCTGTTCCTCTGCAACCATCCTCGCCTGCTGCTACTCAATCGCTGTTCCCGATCTTTTCTCTCGCTCTAGGTCCAGTTCAGTAGCTTGGATTGAGATCCATCCATCAGAACTTGGATTAGTTTTATCTTCTTCTGTTGGTAAGTTAATTCTAAATCATCTGATCGAATGGATTCCGTGTCCTGGGAGTTTTGTTGCGATCCGTTTCCATTGCTTTTTTTTTTTATCAGGCACTTCATCATAAGATCAAAATTAATCTTACACAGGTCTTTTCGAGGGTGTGCATATTTTCAACTAGTTTCTTCGGTCTCAATGTCGCATACCAAGTCTGAAGCTCCTCCTGCACTAAAAGGCAGCGCTGCTGTCAAACAACAAGGTCGTCGCGATGATAGCATGAGCTGCGGAACCATTCTCTTGTTTGTCGTCGCCTCTGTAGTTTTGATCTACGGTGGCTGGTTGACATCGGAGTACCTGGATGGTCACAGAGCTACCAGGCTCCGGGCCAACGTCAGAGTGGCCCCACCCACCCTCTTCGCCCGGCTCGTGGGCGTGGACGGCCTCGACGACCCTCGCGAGCCACCGCCACCAGCTCCACTGGCTTTCCATCTGGCCGTCGACGCAGACGGGGTGTCGCGCTGCTACCGCGCGTGCAGCGGCGGCGGCGACTCGATGCTGCGCGTCTCGTACCACGACATGGTCCTGGCGTGGGGGAAGGTGCCCTGGTACTGCATCGACGGCGAGCGGGTGGGGCGGAGCGTGGACCGGCGTGGTCGCCGTGGTTGCCAAGGCGGAGGGCTCTGCGGGGCTGCGGGATGACGTGCGTGGCTTGCTGCTGAGCGAGCGGCGTATAATGGGGAAGCTCGAGTTCGACGTCGAGGGCGAGGTGGATGGGCTGGGGTATCTCCGCTGCAAGGTTTTTCTGTTCGATGGTGAGCCCACGAGGGAGAAGGCTATGTGCCAGGTTCGGTAGTACTAGTAGCTCCACCATGTCTTTACATATTCGGTGCTTACTGTGTGAGCTCCGATCAATGGTCAAAACATCAATGATCTGAATCCTTTATGCTTCGTGTCCTCGCTCTTGGGCCACAATGTCATCGACGTCCTCTTTGTTAATTACCTGTGCTGGGCCAACGAGCCGACGGCCCTTGATTCCGTTACGTGTGAGGCACACAATAATGCAGATGTAAACCGAGACCGAGCGTGCACGTACGTACCAATCGCTGGCGCGCCCCGTGCCACCACGCGCCGCCGGCTGTCGCGTGGGCGTTCCACGCCTGGACTCCAATCCCCAGCTGATAACTCGGACGCCGGATCTTTTATCTTCAACCGACTACTAGTATATCCGAATGAATATATATGCACCGGGATCGATCTGTAGCGCCCTGACGCGTGCCGTGCCCTCCTCGTGCAGTTATGGACGGCACCAAGTACCAACAAGTGCTGGCGGTGGCGGACGACGACGACGACGACTTCGACTACGGCCCTCCCGTTGACGACCTCAATTGCTTTACTATTGCTTACTTCTACTTTTTCTTACCGGCGTGTTCGCCATCATAGTGCTCCAATTCGTGGCGGCCTACGACAACGCCGTGACCCCGGAGCCCCGGCTGTTCACCAGGCTGGTCGCGGCCGAGGGGCTCGACGTGGACGACGACCCGTGGGAGCCCCCGGTCTTCGAGCTCGCCGTGGACGTCGACACGATCCCGGAGCCGTCCATGTTCCACAGCCCGCTGCCACATCGGCGGCGGGGCGCAGGACGCGACGCTGCGTGTTTCGTACCGCGGCGTGATCCTGGCGTGGGGCAGCGTGCCGGCTTTCACCATCGACGGCAAGCGGCAGGGGCGCTCCGTTGCGGGCGTGGTGACCGTGCGCGCCACGGCCGAGGGGTCCGTGGTGAGGAACGTCATGCGGAACATGATATTGGCAGAGCAGGAGGCTTTCGGGCGTGCCGAGTTTGACGTGGACGGGGTCGTTCCAGGTCTGGGCCAACGGCTCCGATGCAAAACGTACCTGTTCCAAGACGAGCCCACGCTGGCGCTGCCTCCCTGCTCGGTTGAGAAGAAGGAGCTGCACTGAAGCTTTTCGGCGTCATTCCCACCCATGTTTTCGGGATCTTATATTTCTCCGTACCGTATGCATTGATGCATACATAACTCGGTGTATCGACTCAAGAGAAAAAAACTCGGTGTATAAGGTTCTTATTAATAAGAGAGTATATGTGCCGCTTATGAGAAAAGCGTTAGTTCTTTGCTGGCATCATCGTCGTGATTCATCATCATGAACCCCAATAGATAAGCTAAGTCAAAACAGAATTGGATGTAATATCTAAGACGAGTTTCTTGTCAAAGAACAAAATAGAAGTCCCTCGATCTCGTTTACGCCCTCCTCTCTACCATGGGCTTGGGTCCGGGGCACATTCCGTCAGATCGGAAATGGGCCAATTCTAATTTCTTAGATTACCCTTTTCCACTCGTCATTCTCTTGCAATGCCAGTTTATTTTGATCTTATATCTATGTGTATTGTTACAATTGTTGATCAAAACAACACATATACCCCAAAATATGTTTCTTAGTTTACTCTTTGTTATTCTTCTGCAGCTCCGATCCTGAATCGATCGTCATCAATTTATACATGCATGGACCTTGCTGATACAGGATTAAGTATGTGCGCAACTTATTTCCAATCTTTTTGGCCACCATGTCCAACGACGCCTCCGCCCATCTCTTAACAATAATGTGTTAAGAGATGTTAGTTGAATTTTAATATGGCTGTTTATGTTTTATTAGTTATATCATATTTTCATATATGATACAATCTTCTCCTTTGTAATAAAACTGTGGAACAACCATTTTTGTATAAACAATTCTTCCACGATGTCTTTGCTTAACAATTTTAGAACAATGGAGACAAAGACATTAATCTGAAGCCTACTCGTGAGTGTTGGATAAATTAGCATTTTAAGTTTAATTTAATCCAAAAATAAGTAATGAAATAGATTATTACTGAGAGAATTAGGCATGTCTACTTAATTAGAATCTGGACAAATCTATCATGTCAGATAAAATTAATATATTTTGTAACATACTAGTTCACAACTACCATACATTGACTTTACTATCGATTAAAAAAATATTAAGGGTGCGTTTGGCACGGCTTATTGAACTGCTTATTGAAAGTGCTTATGCTCAAAGCAGTTTGAAGTGTCAAACGGTAAAATAGCAAAATTCTTATGAGGTATAAGCGCCTATAAGCACTTTGCTATTTTGTACTATCTATAAGCACTTTGAACAAGACAGAAAAACGTAGCTTATAGTGCTTGTGGGTGAGGATAAGCAGTATGGAATACATGGTTTGAGAGGAGCACATATATGTTTTCTATTTGATGATGATCGGGTTGATGCTACGACAGTCGACAACGCTTAGCACCGTCACGCTTGCAATAGGTTTTGTTACGTGCGATTGTGCGAGGACTCATGCAACACAGAGCACTTTACAACTAGAGCCTCCACAAAATTCCGCTGTGTCTGCACTGCACGTACCATAGATCGTCCGTGCGCGTTTTAGGCCTGAACTCTCCGATAGTCAACTTGTCCTGCACGCCGGCAAATCTATCCTGTCCGATCGTCAACTTCGGCCGTCGGCCTTCCTACAGGCGTGGCTCTTGCGGTTACGGACAAGCCCAAGCACGAACAAGTGCTGAGAACAGTCCAATTCGTAGGGACCTAAGACAACGCCGTGACCCCGGAGCTGCGGCGGGTGGCGACCGAGGGGCTCCGTGGCGAGGGACTGGCCGTCGATGACGACCCGTGGTAGTCCCCGGTCTTTGAGCTCGCCATGGACGTCAACACGATCCCGGAGCCGTCCATGTTCCACAGCCCGCGGCGGTGGGAGGACGCGATGCTGTGGGTATCATTCCGCGGCGTGATCCTGGCATGGAGCGGCGGTGGCGAGGAGGACGCGATGCAACGGGCGTTCTGTTGCTGGTGTGGTCACCAACGCCGTGACCCTAAAACTATAATAAGATCCTAAAACTATGGATGGGAATAAATAATAAGATCTTAAATAAATAATTATGATGAAATTTTTTTCTAAGAAAAGTTATGATCAAACTACGAATAGAAAGTTGTTATCATGAAACTTTGAGTTAGAAAGTTGGTTTGCTACGAAACGTGCTCATAATTATTTATTTAAAGTTTTATTCTAAAACTTTTGCTCCAAGTTTGTGATCAAAGTTTTATGCAAAACTCTCACTTTAAATTACGGACCGAAGTTTGATGTAAAACTTTTGCTTCAAAGTTTGTGACCAAACTTTATGATCAAAATTTATGACCAAAGTTTCCGACAAAGTTTCCTAAAACAGAAAGTCTACGAGTCCGAAACTTTCTAAAACTAGAAGTTTGTTCACCCTGTCTCAAGGTTTGCTGGCTAGACTCCTAACGCGCGTTCGTTAATTAGACTTGCCGAGCATCAGGATGGGCAGCGGGGAGTCCACTTGGAAAAAGTTCAGACCCGGTCCGTACAACGCTTGTATGCGGTCCGGACGTGTAGGATTTTTTTCCCGTTCCAGCAGTCCCGGACTCCGATCCCCGATCGGGGGATAATAAGTCGATCGGAACCCGGCTTGGTTTTGTTTGTTCTGTTCTCCGATCTGTATACTGTAATCACTAAACACAAATCGCATTGATATAACTTCAACACGGGAGGATCGATCTACAGATTTCCCAAGCCCAGGTACTATTACCACGTTGTTAATTTTCGCCGTGCCTGCTGCGTGCCATTTGCGGTTTGCTCATCAAAAGGGGAATCGAGCAAATATGGACGCCGAAGCTAACAAGCGCCGAGCGCCGCCGGACGACGACGGTTGCAAGACGACCATTACCATCGTTGCTCTGTGTTTCCTTATTGTCTGCGGCTTAGGCGTGATCGTGTATGGGTTCATGGCGGGTTTCGACAGCACCCCGCCGCCTCGGCTGTTCGTCCGGTTCGTCGCAGTAAAGGGACTCGACGTCGACCAACGGGCCGAGCCCCCAGTATTCGAGCTCGCCGTGGACGTCGACGAGATCCCCGAGGAGACTTTCTATCGGGGCCCGCTCGACGTCGGCGGAGGCGAGGCGACGCTGCGGGTGTCGTACCACGGCGTCGTCCTAGCCTGGGGCGGCGTGCCCCGGTTCACCATAGACCACAGGCGGATGGGGCGGAGCGCGGTGAGCGTGGTGACCGTGGTTGCCAAGGCCCAGGGGTTCGTGGTGCGGGAGGGGATGCGGGAGCTGATACGGGCCGAGGTGCAGGCTCTTGGGAGCGCGGAGTTCGACGTGGATGGGGAGCTGCCTGATCTGGGAGGACACCTCCGCTGCAAAGCTTACTTGTTCGCCGGCGACAACACGGAGGCGGCACCTCCATGCTGGGTTCAGAAGAAGGCGCAGTTCCATTAGCTCTGACGACTGAATTTTTCATTACACGTCCATGTTTTAATATCCTTTTAATCTTCTCTGCAGACGTCAATGTTTTCGCTGACTTTATCTTCAGAGAAAATATAAATCACATTCGATGTAAATTATTGCCTGCATTCTTTGGTTCTGTGCCATGTGGTAATTTTATCTTGGCGCCTGGGTGCTGCGGGTCATCGGAACGACTGCGTCTTCAACGGAGCCTCACCAAATCTTGCTACGGTGCTTAGAACAGTAGGGGATGAGGTGAGAATGTGGAGCATGGCTCGTGCTAAGGGCTTGTCCTTGCTAACCAGCAATGATGGTGAGGCTGTTGGATAACCAAACAGCCGTCCATCATGGTCCTCTTTACTTGGATAGGCGCGTGAGCCTGGACCATAGTCTTGACAGTGTAGTGGTTTTTTGTGTTGGTGCGTGAGTTTTGGGTGGTGTCTGATTCTGTAATTATTTCTCCTCTTCTATTAATGAAATGATGCGCAGTTCTCTTGCGCGTTTGAGAAAAATATGCAGTTGTCTTTATTTACAATTTCAGTTGCGTTGATGCATTGCGGCACCCTTTCCTTTGTGGACCTAAATGGCGCATAAATCCATCTGTGAATGTCATAAGATGGGGGTTTGGGATCAACTGCTTTCCGCATGGCTGAGGATTACATCTATGGACCTCATCATGTATTATTTTTCTGTCCATTGGTAATCCCTAGCATGAGCTGCATCTCCATTTCAAAACTTGCCAAAAGACATGGACATAGAAACTGACATATCTTTAGTGAAGGAGATATTGCCCATTAAACCCCAAAATTACATCACTTGACAATGCATTATTTGGAGAGAACTTATAGAGCTCTCTTTTTCATATTTACAGCGCAGACGGTTATCATATTTTGCTGAACTCATGGAGGTGCTAAACCCTAGTTTAAAGACAGGTAACTACCTAGTAGTTAGTACTACAACAACTCATAAAATCCTATGTAATGTACATCTTTTGCATGAGATAATTTATACGTTCAAGCTTACTTATGTGAAGTGGCCTTTATAGTTTCTTGTTTAGGTAGTTTGCCATTTTTTTCTTTATCTGTCTGTAATGTGTTATAGGTGTGAGGATTGAGTTCTCTTATCAATTTTTTTTGTTTCTTTATTTGGCTTTTTTCTGTCCATCGCCATCGGTAATCCCTAGCACGAGCTGCATCTCCATCTCAGAAACTCGCCAAAAGACATGGGCATAGAAACTGACATATATATCTTTAGTGAAGGACATGTTGCCCATTAAACCCCCAAATTACATCATTTGAAAATGCCAAGGTCGTGTTATTTTTTCTGTCCATCGCAATTGGTAATCCCTAGCATGAGCTGCATCTCCATTTCAGAACTTGCCAAAAGACATGGGCATAGAAACTGACATATCTTTAGTGAAGGACATTTTTCCCATTAAACCCCAAAATTACATCATTTGACAATGCATTATTTGGAGGGAACTTATAGAGCTCTCTTTTTCATATTTACAGCGTAGGTAACAACAACAACAACAACAAAGCCTTTTATCCCAAGCAAGTTGGTGTAGGCTAATATTTACAGCACAGGCGGTTAGCATATTTTGTTGAACTCATGGAGGTGCTAAACCCTAGTTTAAGGACAGAAGTAACTACCTAGTTCCTACTATTTCAAGTCTTAATCGTAATAATCCTATGTCATATATAGCTTTTCTCTGAGATAATTTATATGTTCAAGCTTACTTATGTGAAGCAGCCTTTATAGTTTCTTGCTTAGATAGTCTGCCATTTTTTGTCTTGATCTATCTGTAGCATGTTATAGATGTGAGGATTGTTCAGTTGTCAAACTTTTTTGTTTCTCTATTTGGCTTGTTTTTGTCCATTTCTTGTTCTCTACTTGAAACACTTGTGTTTTATGCTTTTATTTGATTGAATTGGCTTCAACTCCTAGCTGGTCGTTGGCATCTCTTATACTGCACTGGAAGGCACATTGGCCTGACACTTTGTCAGCCTACCCGTAGAATCCTCATCAGTGATGTCTTGCTCACATTTGCACAAACTCCAGAATGCGTCGATCCTGTCTTCTCTCTAAGATCAGATATTGGTTTCAGAATTATGCCAGAATCTGATTGGCTTCACGACAAATCTGGCACACTAGGAACTCTTTCTGTTACTACATCAGCAAGGATAGCTGCTGGGAGGATTTATATCAAGGAACAGGACAGTAAGGAGAGTAGGATTATATCTTCCAGAAGATATCTTCGTGGTAAGTGGAAAAAAGCTTCAAAAGTAAAGGAGCTGCCAGCTAGCCTCCCAACAATGCCCATTGCCACAAGATGAGATTGATGTATTAATGAGCTGCAACATGGCCGTGAATGTCAATTCTGCACAAAATGTGCTGCAAGAAATCCGTATACAGACTCCACCTGAGATGTTCGATTTGTCAAAACTTGTCTGTGGTACATACATTGATGCATGGTTGATGATTCTTCACGGTGTTAATGGGTCGGCTCTGCTTTTCGCTAGATCAAATCCCACAACTGATTTGTAACTTGCCATGTGAACCATATTCGTTCTCTGTACATTTTTGTATTTGTAACTGTACAGTCATTTGTAGCAAGTGTAAATAATATGGTGGGCAGGACAAAATCAGATTCATATTAATGGAGTGTTTGGTCCTAGGCCAAGCTACGGCAGCCTGAGTCTAAATATGCGCCCTGTATTCAACCGAAAATATTATATAACGGCTGATCATGTTCAAGTAACTATCATGAGGGTCTAATGCTGCAGCTCTCATGAGTTAGCTAGAGTAGCTTTTTCTTTAAAACTCTCCTGTAATTGGTATGATGACCCTCCGGGCTTCATCGTAGCTGCCCTGGCAACTGATGTAACTGCCTTCCGGGCCAAATGGCATTCCCTAAAAAAAAAAACCCTATCATGATGGCCTGTTTTATTATTATTGATTGATGAAACAAACTCGGCAATCCTTTGCGGCTACGATCTGCGCGTGTATCAAGTAATGGATACGTATTTTACGCTAATAAACTATGAGTCGGCTACCTATTTATGACAAAAGAAAAATCTCAGACTCGATTGAGCAAAGCACTCCGACAAGAAGGAGGCCGCCGTCCCTGCCTCTCGCCTGTTGCTACTCATCAATCGCCGTTCCCGATTTCACTCTCGCTCTAGGTCAAGTGATTGAGATCCATCAGAACTTGGATTAGTTTCATCTTCTTCTGTTGGTAAGTTAATCCTTGCTAACTCATCTGATCAAATGGGTTCCCGTGTCCTGGAAGACCTTGTTGTGGGAAATAAATCCGTAGGTTACTCGGGGATCCGTTTCCATATTGCTTTTTTTATCACGCACGTCATCCACGCTCAAGATCAAAATTAATCTGATACAGGTCTTTTTTCGATTCCCAGTTCGGGACAAGGGTGCATATTTTCAACCAGTTTTGGCCTCTATGTCCCATAACAAGTCTGAAGCTCCTCCTGCACTAAAAGGCAACGCTGTTGTCAAACAAGGTCGTCGCGATGATACCATGAGCTACGGAGCCATTCTCTTGTTTGTCCTCTTTCAGAGTTTCAGTTATGGACGAGATCAAGCAGCACCGACAAGTGCTGGCGGTGGCGACGGACAATGACGGCCACTTCGACCACGGCCCTCTGGGGAACAACCCGGATGATTGCCTCTTGCCTGTGTCACGGCCCTGATACTAGTCCAATTCGTGGCGGCCTACGACAACGCCGTGACCCCGGAGCCCCGGCTGTTCACCAGGCTGGTCGCGGCCGAGGGGCTCGACGTGGACGACGACCCGTGGGAGCCCCCGGTCTTCGAGCTCGCCGTGGACGTCGACACGATCCCGGAGCCGTCCATGTTCCACAGCCCGCTGCACATCGGCGGCGGGGCGCAGGACGCGACGCTGCGTGTTTCGTACCGCGGCGTGATCCTGGCGTGGGGCAGCGTGCCGGCTTTCACCATCGACGGCAAGCGGCAGGGGCGCTCCGTTGCGGGCGTGGTGACCGTGCGCGCCACGGCCGAGGGGTCCGTGGTGAGGAACGTCATGCGGAACATGATATTGGCAGAGCAGGAGGCTTTCGGGCGTGCCGAGTTTGACGTGGACGGGGTCGTTCCAGGTCTGGGCGAACGGCTCCGATGCAAAACGTACCTGTTCCAAGACGAGCCCACGCTGGCGCTGCCTCCCTGCTCGGTTGAGAAGAAGGAGCTGCACTGAAGCTTTTCGGCGTCATTCCCACCCATGTTTTCGGGTCCGCACAACGCTTGTATGCGGTCCGGACGTGTAGAACTTTTTCCCCCGTTCCAGCAGCCCCGGACTCCGATCGGAACCCGGCTCGGTTAGCTTGTTTGTTCTGTTCTCCGATCTGTATACTGTAACCACTAACACAAATCGCATTTATATAACTTCAACACAGGAGGATCGATCTACAGATTTCCCAAGCCCAGGTACTACTACCACGTTGTTAATTTTCGCCGTGCCTGCTGCGTGCCATTTGCGGTTTGCTCATCAAAGGGGAATCGAACAAATATGGACGGCGAAGCTAACAAGCGCCGAGCGCCGCCGGACGACGACGGTTGCAAGACGACCATTACCATCGTTGCTCTGTGTTTCCTTATTGTCTGCGGCTTAGGCATGATCGTGTATGGGTTCATGGCGGGTTTCAACAGCACCCCGCCGCCTCGGCTGTTCGTCCGGTTCGTCGCAGTAAAGGGACTCGACGTCGACCCACGGGCCGAGCCCCCGGTCTTCGAGCTCGCCGTGGACGTCGACGAGATCCCCGAGGAGACTTTCTATCGGGGCCCGCGCGACGTCGGCGGAGGCGAGGCGACGCTGCGGGTGTCGTACCACGGCGTCGTCCTAGCCTGGGGCGGCGTGCCCCGGTTCACCATAGACCACGGGCGGATGGGTCGGAGCGCGGTGAGCGTGGTGACCGTGGTTGCCAAGGCCCAGGGGTTCGTGGTGCGGGAGGGGATGCGGGAGCTGATACGGGCCGAGGTGCAGGCTCTTGGGAGCGCGGAGTTCGACGTGGATGGGGAGCTGCCTGATCTGGGAGGACACCTCCGCTGCAAAGCTTACTTGTTCGCCGGCAACAACACGGAGGCGGCACCTCCATGCTGGGTTCAGAAGAAGGCGCAGTTCCATTAGCTCTGACGACTGAATTTTTCATTACCCGTCCATGTTTTAATATCCTTTTAATCTTCTCTGCAGAGGTCAATGTTTTCGCTGACTTTATCTTCAGAGAAAATATAAATCGCATTCAATGTAAATTATTGCCTGCATTCTTTGGTTCTGTGCCGTGTGGTAATTTTATCTTGTACCATTGTTAGTTGTTATCCAGCTCGTGTTTTGTTTTTTTGGAAGAATTCACTTGAATTTTAAGTGTGATAGCCCTTTTTTCTAACAAAGAAAAAGAAAATGAAGATATGCTAGGGTTGTGTTGTGTTGGATGAGTTGGTAGATCGCATAAATGGTTTCACTTTGTTTTTGGGTGAGATAGCTACATGTCACGGAAGCTGAAGCGTGAAGGAATCCGCGCTACCAGGATAATTTGGCTGTCATGGCCCTTTCCTGTGGCGATACATGTGAAAATGGGGACGTAGCAATGTGAGAAGCGGCCACATGATTCATTAAATCTATTCTTCGTTCTGGGGGCCGTTTGGACTTTCCTCAAGGAGTTGATCTGTCTTACTTCAGACTCCTGGGCCAAGATGGCCCGTGCGTAGCCATCGTCTGGTCACTCTGGTATTTATAGGGCTTTTGATTGGCCGGCATGTCACTTTTAGTTTCTGACGTGGCCTTTTTTATGGTTTTCTCACGAGCTAATGGAAATAAAATACAGAGTAAAATGCACCCGAGGTTCTAAACTATTTAGAAATGATCATTTAGGTCCATAAACTCTTAAAGTGATCGTTCAAATACTTAAACTATTTTTAGATGGTCATCTAGGTTTATAAATTTTATATTAATTATTTTAGGTCCATAATCTATTTACATTGTCACTCCTAACTACTCTCCATTAACTACTCTCCATACGCGTTGCCTCCACCACACAACCGCTCTCCACACGAACTCCATCGAACCTAATCGATTACACTAGCAAACAACAGTTGTGCTGTGTCATCGCAGTATCACCCTCCCATCTGATCTCACTCTCTCCATCGTTACATGACCTTTCTACGTGCGTTATTGGTTATCCCACTTCGACGGTATTCCTGTTACCCACGACAATAACCTACCCTCCGTGTTGTCCGGGGCGAAGATTAACGCCATCACGCAGCGAGACAAATCCTTGCTAAAGTGGATTAAACAACAAGTATCGGTGAACAGGCCCCAAAGGCCAAAGGAGAGGAAATCGGCCCACCGGAGTAAGGGGCTCACCCCGCTTGACCCCCATCCATGGGCCCGCCACGTTCCACCTCCCTTGACCTCGGATCTGTGGGGTCGAGTGCTTTTCAGTTCGCTCGACCCCGAGCCAACGAATCCAAGGCAAACGGTACCACCTGCTTACGGAAAACGAGTACCAGCTGCTTACAGCTGCCCATGCGCGTAGTAATGCTGACAGTATCGGCTGCTTATGGCAGCCCTAGGCGGGGACACTACGAACGGGACGGGGTGGCGCGAGCGCAACAATGGGCGCACGCCACAAGGAAAAATCCTGACCGGTTCATGACACAAGCAACCCTCCAAGCGTGACGGACAAACACAAGACGACAAGGTCGCCTCCTCACCATCGGGGTTGGTCCTTGCCCCGCTACGATCGACCCCGAGCAAAAGGAGTCAAGCGAGGCGGAAGTTGGCTAGCTGCCCGCACACCCATTTAATGTCCTGTGGCGCGTGCCGCTACAGGGACAAGAGGTGTCAACTCAACCTGTGGACGGGGCAGTGCGTATCATTACCATCTACGGTGCCATAGGCGCCATACTCATTATGCCCTATACGAGAGGCAATGGAATGCGGGCGATGGACGGGAGCAGATAGGCATGCCACGACCTAGGCAAGGCAGCAGCGAGAGCTACGGTGCCTGTGACCCACCATGACCCGCACACTCCATCGGACGAAGGGCACACACAACCGTAGGCTATACTTGATTCTCTCTCTCTCTCTCTCTCTCTCTCTCTCTCTCTCTCTCTAACGCGAGCCCCATCCCTGGACCTATAAAGGTAGGTGGTACCGTTCTCCCTAGAGATTGATCTCTCTCGCTTCATACACACCCGCACACTCATTGAGATTTGGAGCACGCTCCTCTCTTGCCACCTTTGTACACTCATTGTCTCAAAGCACGAGTAGCACCGCTCACTGGACGTAGGGATTCTTCCCGAACCAGTATACATCTTTGTGTGTTTCTTGTGAACCATCCGGCCTAAGCGGGGCATAGCAAAAACGCCCTTGTGTCGCTCGTTTTTTTGCGACACGGGCGACAGGGCCAACCTTAACTGCCACCACCCCTAATCAACCCGCCCCTGCCACGCCGCCATCGGAGCAAGCCCCTAGGAAACTAGCGAGCGAACCGGGATGGCGATGGCGAGGCCTTTGCCCATCCTTTAAGGGCACGTCGGCAGGATCGAAGAAGTCATGGAGGACAGTGGTTGGAGAACGACGGCCCGCGTCCACCACATCGTTGGAGGGAGCAGCTGGCCCGTCACTTGATGCGGTGGTGGCAGATCTGGCCATAGTTGGAAGGTCACGGATGGTGGAGGTCATGGTGACAGCGGCGCCCCAGCGTGGTGGAGGTCAGGCATGGACCGTTATTGGCTCCTCGAGTGCTGGCTCCCCTCCCCCATAGGTGTGACGCATCATCAGTTGGGTATCCATAGATGTGACGCATCATTGGTTGGGTATCCGGTGGTCGGAGCTTGCCATGGTGGGGCTTGAGCTCCACACCCTCCCTTGAGGTGTTGTCAAGAATACCTTGTTGTCGCAAGGGTTTATCCTTTTGGCCCTCAAGTTGTTGTTGCATTGGTGCACATGGCATGGTTGTGGTGAGTTGGATTAGCATGTTGGTGAGCGGGTTCGACCGCGATGAAGCTTGGCAACATTGATGTCTTTTAAAATTGTCGACAACAAGCTACTTGTGATTGTAGTGCTGATTGATAGCTTGTTGTCGAGGTCGTAGGTTCAGGTCGCGCCCTTATGAGTGAGTTGTTGACTAGTTTGTTTGGACGTAGGTCGTTTTTGTTGTGTCGTGTTTGGCCTAGCGTCTGTACCAAGTTGGCCGTTTGGGATGATGTTTTTGCAAGAAAGTATGTCCTCTTAATTAAAAGCATGCTCAGGTATGTCCTAAAAAACCTGGCCTAAGCGCGCACACCCCGCTAAAAACAAAATACTACTAACCGGTGATCTGAACACCGACACGTGTGTTGCATCTATTTCACATGTGACGTGACACATCACTGTCACAACTCCCTAGTGGCCAGAACAACCCGCAGGAAGCGGGCGCAGGCCGGGGAGTCGTGGCCGGATGGAAGGGCGAGGCCACAACGGACATGGCACACCAATTACTAGCTAGTATCGTTAGGTAGGTTCAATGAGCTTACATAGAGATCAGTTATGCGACGGAGTGCGTGGAGAGTAGCTGAGCGGTTGTGTTATTTGTTGAGAGCGGCTAGACGTCGGTGTTGTGGACCTAATTGACACAATATAAATAGATCATAGATCCAGAAAACTACTGTAGATTTACGGACCTACATGACCATCCATGAATAGTCTAGGGACCGAGGTAGTCATTTTGAGAGTTTGTGAACCTAAATGGCCTTTTCTAAATAGTTTAGTATCTGTTGTTCATTTCACTCTAAAATAAATATTAACCTTTGCTTCCACACTATAATTTGTTGGTATCAAGAGCTAGCATTTGAAAAAATTAGTGTTGGATCTCATTTGTCTGTTACATGGTTCATAGGACAGCAAGCAAAATCTTAGTACTTGTATCGGGCACTAAACAAAGAACCGGCAATAGTCAGCAACCCAAAAGGGTGAAATAAAGTGTAAGAACGACGGGGCCTCGGTACACGGCTATTGTTTCAATCAGGCGGACATAAAAGCCCAAATCAGCTGTCACCATGACAACCTGCTTTTCCAGCGGCATTTAATTATGCTCTAGCCTTGAAAACTCCTCAGCAATACATCTGAAAAAGATAACTGTGACCATAGAAACCAAAAACATTATCATAATCAGAACCAAACAAAAAAAAGTGCTGATATTTCTAACAGAAACTTTAATCTAATCTATAATGCAGAAGAAGAAAAAACAATAGGTTGAATCAAGGTCTCATGGGAAAATCTTCTTTTAAATGGGAGAAAATACATTAGATCAACGAGCATAATAACCACATAATGATGAATATTCTGTACATTTTCTTGAAGATGTAGAGATACGGACATCTGTTCCATTATATAAAAAACAAAACCAAATAACGGTTACTCCGAGAGGTTTTTAGCCTCCTTATTACTATGTGGCCACTCCTTGAGTACTCGCAAGGTACCATGGGAGGAACTTTTCCCAATCTCACGGCTACTCCTTACTATCTGACCTCTGCCCCATGATTTTGCTACGTGAAACATAGTAAGCATTCTACAAATGCTTTCTCTTCGAATCCTATTGGATACACATGCTAGAATTTTATAAAACAATACAGGAGGCTTGGAGCAAATCTATGCCAACAACAGATGAATCTAGGAGGATGCATGTTAAACTCTCAAGGACAGAAAATAAAACACTTCGACAACGTGGCAGATAGCAGTAGCGAGGGAAGTTATCTATAGGAGTACTCTATCTGGAAGGTACGTGGCCAAACAACAAAGACAGTTATCACGGGAGGAAATGGAATTCACAGATGAGGTAAAATCAAGTACCAAGGATTACTAGCAATAGAGAAAACTAAGGCCCCACAAATATCAAGGCTCACACAAATCAGCACAGCAGAGATGGACACAGAATCGTTTTGCTTTTGCATTAGAGTGAATGGCTAGATGAGAAAGAAGCGCGTACAAGATTTAAAAACAGACACAGGCTTTGCAATTAGGCATTAGGATAAGGAAAGAAATACTTTTCGCAGCAGCTGGGAACAAAAGACAGACGAAACATGGCACTAAATTTGAAAGAATTAAATTATTAACAATTTGATCTGCATGAACTTGATTAAGGACACAAGTGAGGAGGAGGTCTGCAATAGAGTTAAGGACATGCCCAGTCATCCATGTTATTAAATACTATTTCTAGAAAATAATACAGCTAGATTGGATGGAGGAATACAATCCTCAACAGGGTGCCCTGAACCACAAAACTAAAACAAGTCATTAAATGCAGAAATGCTGCAAGAGCTGCACGCACTACTGAAGTGATCTAAAAACCCACAAGAAACTATAGATCATACTTCATACCTGGCTTCTTTTAAGGCTTTACTGCCCAGACAGAGTGTAACAATAACGATATGAATGACAGAACTGCAGAGGCAATAGTTGCGATCTGAAAATTTATATACATTGAGTCAGATGTATAAAGTCAATAAGATTGGCTAACATTGACGAATTCTGAAACCTTACCCCGTACTCATCAAATTGATATGTCATAATACAATACAGCATCCAAAAAATCGCAATGATCAAGTCTATCGTGATTCCAATAATTATGAGCTTTTTCAAGTTCCTGACTTGGATGTACCCTTCTGCAGGGGCAGGAGCCCGCCACACTACCACCTAAGAAGTATAAGAAAATAATGTTCAAACACTGCGAAAGTGTAAACTAAACAACAACATAAGCTGAAGCAGACTTTTTACCAGCTTTACAATTGGAATGATTTGCGACACTCCTTGGCATATCCCAGCAATTATCCCCACCACCAGTTTTCCTGGGCCCTTCTTGCTAACCAGCTTTAGAATTGGGAACTGTATAAGCACCAGAGTGAAGATGACATGTACCACAACAACAATGGCGCACACCTAAGTTCATTTCAAATGTTAGAACTAACTTTACTATATATGCATCCGAGAAGAGAAAAACTGTAAGCGTTTTGCATCTACATAGAGAGAAAATAACATACCAATCCCTTATTCTGTCTGAACCATGTGAGAAGAAGCACAAACATGAAGGCTGTGACTCCATACGTAATGCTATTGCTGATGATAGCTTCAATTCCTATATTCTGGGTTTCACCTTCATAGCTTACTTGGATAGTGCTGTATAACAGCCAGCCATAGCTCGAGAGTGTGATGCAACCCAAGTTCCACTCATCATACAGCCTTATCGCATTTTCAAAGCTTCCGGTCCCCCATACCATTAAGCTGTGAGTATTCAGAATTCAGATTAGAGTATGCTCTGCTAAGATGAGTATCTACCAAGTTCTACAGCAGCCCTAGAGCATGAGAGTTGCAACTCAAGAATTGGATCATTGGCATGTAAGTTTCAAGATATTATTACAGTTTACAATTATATTATGTGCTCTATGCTTAGCAGTTCATTCAAGAAATTGGCATAATGTATATCGGAAGCTAATATTTAAAAACGCGTGATGGCTAATAATTTGCAGTGTAGTATATTGATTAATTTAAACAGGTTTACCATATCCATGTATATCATAGGGCTGAATGTAAAATGCCAATTACTATATGCACATGGGTATTGAGCCAGGGCAAGTTTATTTCAGCAAAAGTAGACATTATCTGGGAAGGATAGTATTTCAAACACCCAATAGCTATGCATTCAATTAGTCGAGTATGGTAAAAAGAAATTGCTTACAATGGCTTCACAAGAGCACCCAGGGACAGAACGCTTCCTAATTAAGAGTTAGGAAAAAAAAGATATAGGGTAAAAATCCAAATAAGCAAAGAAATCTCAATGCATAGTATACTCATCCGTAACAAAAAGCCACAATGCTTACCGACTATCCTTAAACCACTCAGGATATTCTCCCTCATGTCTGAGGTTTTATGCTCTTCTTCCTGCATAAACCAAATTAGGTATCCACAGTAAAGGTTCTCGGCTAAAATATGCACTTCTATAGGCGAATCCCACCGCAAGAAAATTATTCAGCACTAGCATATGACAACTGAGAAACAGGAAAGACTGTTGAAAACGGACCTCAGCATTTTGGGCTTCCAGGGCCACATTGGGAGGTGGGTGTGGACGCTCCCGGGCTGTTTTTCTTGGAGGACGTTTCAGCCAATGTGGAGGCCCTTCCTGGTTTTGGCTGCTCTCAGTCTGCTCAAACTGCGGCCACTGATAATTAATAAGCCCTACAAAGTTTGTCTCAGTCTGCAGTTATATACAGTACAACAGCTATACCTCTGGCTTCATGATGATTCTAGGTTTGTCGGTTGTCCACACTACCACAATCCATGACAGAAGGAGCAGAATTAGCATGCTCCTAGTAAAACCCGGGCCCATGAGTACCTGCCCGACTCCCAAATAAGAATGTGTGAGATAATTGATTATTAGACATTTGGCCAACTCTAACACAAGGTTACAGTTAGATAATGGATAATAATGGATATTCCACACAAATAGGAAACATGAGTCTTTTCATGCCACCAACTTAAGTATAATGGCAATGTAGGACTTTCCACTGGGCAGCATGCAGATCAAACTACTCGCGTTCCCCCAGAATAAGATTAAAATACTGGCATACATCCTTCGTACGTGCCTGCATTTTCAGACCAAACCGAAATGCAGGGACTTTACATCTCAGCCACGGGTTACAAATCTGGCACAATTCAGTAGGTGTGTGTTAAGCGAGGACAATCTACCAGCAGTCTGAACCTGATGGTTCAGCAAGTGCTGACGACGAGATCAATAATCTGCGGCATCCCGATTGTCCAAAACAAATGAAGAGGAAAGCGTTATAAGAGAAGCGTGTGTGGGCGACGAGGTCGTGTGTGGTGACACTACGGGAGGAGGCCGGAGACAACGACGGCGTTCGCTGCGAAGGCGGCGAACCGCCGCGCCGCCGTGGGCTCAAGTGCTACAGCGAGGAGGGACACACCAAAAAGGCATAGCCGAGGAAGGCGTCCGCGGTGCAATTACTCCCTGGAGCCGAGACAAAAGCGAGCAGCGCGCGCACTCCATCTGCACAGCATAAACACACACCCGGCGTCCACAACGAACTGCCCCCAAAATGAACTAAACTGGCCATGATCACTGCTGTTCATCCGGCGAGTTCATTCGCTCCACCACAAAACAGAAAAGTAAAGTATGTGTGAAAGGAATTAAGTATAACTGGGACGAAGAAGGATGAATACGAAGGGGGAGGGGGGACGGGATGAGATGGTGGCGCTAACCTCTGCTTCCGACGACCTCTGCTTGCCTGCAGCGCGCGGTGAGATCTGCGGCCAGCGAATCAGCAGGTGGGCTTCCGGGTGGGAAGTGCGGAGGGCTTATGAGTTATGACGGAGAGGAACACGGCAAAGGTTGGTTTTGCAAGGGGGTTTTGAGCCAGCCGAAGACGGTGACGATGAAAGGCCTTGAAATGGAGAAAGAAAAGAATATCTGATCTGTACCCTATTTAATCTGGGGTTACTTTTACTCGAGGAGCTCGTTCTAGCGCCTTTGGGTTGGTGGGTCTCAAGCCCCTGCATAAAATGACGTAGGTTTATTGCTTCTTTTGCAGGATCGAGTGGGCCTATTACGGACCATTTTTGACTGAGTTGCGAGATTGTGAATTGATTTATATTAAATCTATTTTTTGGAATGTATATTTAATTGTATGATCTCCGATCCAATTGTAATTCTCAGCTCGAGTTCACGGATGTGATTAGCTTCTTGAAATTTTTTTAGTTTGTGGCTTCGTACCATGCTGATCGCAGCATCCCACCCGGCTGTGCTGGTATATGCCGGGGGAGGGGGAGGAAAGAGAAATGACGCTACAGTACATGCTTCTCTTTCCCAAAGATAATACTAATATAGTGTACCAGAGTCTGCCACAAGCTAGTCCACAATGTATACACAGGAAACGCGCGCAATCAGCGAAACACGTACAGGAACACTTCCTTTTGCTAGCTTTCCTACCAGTATCTTCTTTTATACTTTAAAGGTTGATATTTTTGCTCGTTCCATGTATTGCACTAATCTAAGTCCTAGACAATTCATTTCCCCGTATCCATACTGTTGGCAACCGTAGATCTACGGACGGCTGCTGTGTGGAAAGTCCACAATGCATACGTACATAATTCTGCGTCTCTCCCTGGGCTATATCAACAAGCTTGGACGCGTGCTGCTCTGTATCCACAACACAAATAGCAGGCCGCTGTCACCTTGCCAGAGTCGAGCGGCGCGGAAGCTGATGATGTACGGGCATGGTGCACCAGCTAGCGATGCACACGAACCGACTATTTCACCGCGGCATACAGACATTCTCGCATGTGCCTACACAGCGTGTGACATAAGATGAATGTATCCTTTTGCTTTTTATGATCTGCATTTGCACCTGCTTATCAAAACACAGTACGAACTAATTAATGCTCCACGCAAAATTATTACTAGTATCAAATACTACCGATCTTTTTTGACGTCAGAACATACTTATTAACTACCCAAAATTGGTTTATAGATTTTGACAAACTCTAGGATCCAAACAATCCACTCATTTTTGCTTAGTATATAGTTCCTAGACATACTAAGAAACTAAAAATAACCCAAATAAAGCTCAGTAAAGTCATGAGGAGTCCCGACTTAATCCACACTGGGTTTTAAACGAATTTTGATTTTAAAGTTGAAGTTTGCTTGTAAAATGATATTAATTATTACTCCCTTTGTCTTAAATTGTTGATGCGGTTGACTTTTTTCGATTACGTTTGACCGTTCGTTTTATTCATTGTTCTCAATTATGTAAAATTACAAGTTGTGTTTTAACTTCATTAGGTGAAAAATCATAATAAAATACAAAGTATATGATGAATGTTCGAAAAAATTTAACGGCGTCAATCTTACTACTACTAAACTGCGTGGGGTTTCTCGATGCATGATTAGTTGAGGTACTGTTCATCAGTTTCTACCATTCATTTCTAACCGGTGCCTTCTTTGATTTCTTCCAGGTTTCCTTCGCGCCTCAACCAGAATCTTCGTCATGTTCCGCCTCGCATATCTCACTGCACACTTCCATCGCTACATGCCCATAGCGCCGCCCCTTTGCCACTGAGCTCCTCTCCATTTCGCGTCCTCCCCTCTGCCATTCGAGCTCCTCACGTACAGAGGACCGCGCCAGCCAAAGTCGTCGTTGAGGCAGCCGACACTGAGTTCAAGCGAGCTCGAACCGGGTCTACATGGGCTCAGTGCTAGCCATGACCCAGATCCACAACCAACCTAGCTCAAAACTGTCGATTTTGGAGCTCCACAACCATACACTGGCGAGCTTGTTGCTTGGAACCAAGTTGCCGTCTTTCTCACTGTTGGAGTATAAGTGAATTGCTTAGGCTTTTGAGTGAGCTGGTTGATCTATGCAACTTAACATGGTATCGAGCCAGATATCTTGGTTCAAGTCATGGCAATCACATATTCCGCTGCATCACTCTTATTTCCAAGTTTGCATCAACGAGAGCTGCACGTGAGGGGAGTGTTGAACTATAAGTGAATTGCACGTCTTTTTCCATCGGCTTAGGCTTTTTATGAACTGGTTAGTGCATGCAACTCGATATGGTATTCTCCGAGTGCCTAAAAAAAAATGACCGTTCTCAAGCAATCAATATGGGCAACTTTCACCTTTTTCTTCGGTGCACCAATAACCACCAGTAACTACGTACAATTTGATCTTCCTCATTGCTTGCTGAGAAGAGTATAGTAAGCGTATAAAGGCAATCAACCTACTTGATTTGAATATTAGTTAAATTTTTTTGCTACAAATTAAGGTGTCATTCTGCAGCAACACTATCCCGTATTGATCTGTTGCTAAACATATAATGTACTGATAGAAGTTTTACTAAATTCTCATATAACAGGTTAGTGGAACAGCATTTTTACCCCTATGATAAAGATCATGAAACTGGAGTGCAAAATCGTGGAACTGGACATATGAATCAGGTGCAAGGAGATTTGCCTTGAGAAGCCTTCTCCTTCTGTGCAGCGAAGGAACATCATCGATTTATGACAGAGTGGTTAATAGGTTTTCACTCCTCAACACTATTACTACTTCCTTACTAAATTGTTATTACCGTTTACTTTTTCGTTATGTTTGACCATTTGTCTTATTAATTTTTTAAAAATATCATATATTCCGTTAGAATATGTTTTATCACTAAAGAAACTTGAAATATAGCATTTAACTTTTGTATTTGATGAATTTTTTGAATAAGACAAATGGTCAAACATCACGAAAAAGTCAATGATGACAACAATTTAGTAAAGGATGGAGTACTTTTTGGATTCATCCCTGTATACTGTATGTTGTTACAATTTTATAAGATGGACTCCATACTACACTACTAGAATTCAAGCATGCAATATCGGGGGTCATTTTTCAGTAATAGCGGGCTCCCAAAGAAACACTATTGCTAGGTGACATTGCCGACGTCATCACAATCGACCCACCCTCGGCGACCCCTCCCCGACAACCCACTCCCGCATCGGCCCCTCTAGCGACGGCGAGGAGGCTGCATCGCCCCGCCACGTCGTCCCTCTCCGACGCATCGCCGTGTCGGCCCCCTCCCCGACCCTCTCTCGGCACCGGATTCGGTGAGGAGGTGGCCGGATCCGGCGCGCCACCGCGTCACACCCCTCCCAAGCGCCGGATCCGTCGAGGATGTGGCCGGATCCGGGGTGCCACCACGTCACGCCCCTCCCAAGTGCTAGATCCGGCAAGGATGTGGCCGGATCCGACGCCCCACCGCGTTGCACGCCTCCCCAGCACCAGATCCGACGCCCTCGACGTCGCCCCTCACCGGTGGCGGATCCGATCGACGGTAAGCGGGCAGCGGGCGGTGGCGGTAGGCGGGTCGCCCGCTACCACTAGGGCGCTGGTCTCGACCTGCCCTATTTTTTTTCCTATTTCCCCGTAGTATCGCGCACAATAAACACTATTGTAACTCCTCCATTTTTAATGACATTAATGTAATATCGGGCAAATCTATTTTTAATAACATTCATGTAATATCGGACGATTTATCCAATATTACAGGACGTTTTTGTCCGATACTACGAGCTTTATTCCAGTAGTGCTAGCTGTGTTCTCATAAGTTGGTCCCTAACGATTGGAAACATACTCCATTGACCTAGAGAATTGCATGTATGTTTAGTTAATTGCCCAATCCGGGTGCTAGCTAAAACAAAGTTCATATACAAGACAAATGCTGAAATGCATATCTGAAGCCCGAGTTGAATGCATGTGCATCTATGTTTTGTTTGAGTCAATAGGTGAAAGTAATAATTTTGAGTGTAGTTCCATGTTATAATGAGGTCATTTCTAAACATTGAAATATCCACAGTTCTTTACCAACAATAATATTTCAATTATTATTTAATTTAATTTAATGTTTGCATTATGTACAATTTGCAGCAACAGCGACCCTTTAATGCGGAGGTCACACCTCCGTGAAAGTTTGGCAAAGTCTTGTGGTCCACCGCTGAGATCACCCCTAGCCTCAGCTACCGATTCGCGGACGGGACGGAGATGAGAGACGGTCCTCTCGTTCTGAAGGCCTGGGGAGTGGGGGAGTGGGCCACGCGGCCGATCCAACTTTTGATCGAGGCGCATGGCTAGTTCACGTACTTGCCTTTTTTTTTTTTGAAAGCACACGTACTTGCCTTTCCCATAAAAACTCCATGCATTTGAATGCGATTTATCGCGTAGTTACTGTGCGATCGTCCCGTGGTAATTAAGGCTGATTTGTGATTACCAGCAGATGTTACGGAAGACCAGCATGACTTGCAAGAAAGAGAAGGAGGTCCCAGTGACAGGTGGACCCGTGCGGCGTGCCGCCGTCTTTCGTTTCTCACCCAGTTCCAACTGCCGTAATATTTTTCATAGAAAAAAACTGCCTCTATTTCTCACACCATCAGCTGGCGTCTCGCATTTCAGTCCCCCAGCCGCAAGCAAGCGCAAGTCGCAGCCGCGACCACGATTCCAGCACCATGGAGGCACGAGGAGAGATGCAGAACGTGGTGAAGGCCGAGCCGGGCCGCCCGGCCGCCGACGGCCGGCCCTCCGTTGGGCCCACATACCGGAGCGCCTTCGCCCGCGACGGCTTCCCGCTGCCGGTCCCCGGGCTGGAGAGCTGCTACGACATCTTCCGGTGAGCACCTCTCTCCTCTGCGCTTCGCTCTTCGGTTCTGGGGCTGGGGTCCTCGAGCTTGCTGCACAGTGGCGAGCTCTGCTGTGTGGACGAGGACAAAGATCGATTGCTTACTCTTGCTCGTGCGCTGTAAGATTCAGATGCAATTGTGGGAGTTGTGTGCGAGATTAGTTGTCACGCCCACCAGTTAGTTACGCTTCAGATTCGCTGGGCAGTTGCGGAAGCAATCACTCCTCCAGGCTCTTTGCTGCTTCTGGTCGGATATTACATTCCCTAGCGGATAGCAAACCTCAGACGCTTCATTTTTCTCTGCTTCTTGTCGGATGATTTATCCCTAGGCTTATAGATGCAAAGTTTTTTTTTTTAGATTTTCACTCTCTTTAATTGGGTGGCATTTACTCTCCTAGTAGTACTAGGTTGGTGGCTGCCATTAATGATTGCCAGAATGTCGGTCAGATCAGATACAGGATAAGAAAATTACCTGAATCAGTTAAACTGACCTCAAGCATGTCTGTGTAGTTCCACGAATTATTTATAAGTGGAATCGGTTCTGGAGTCAATAAGTGTTGCTGTTTGTGTGTGTGATCGTGATTATGACGTCATATTGGTCAATCGTGAATGGTATTATGTTTGGTGTTCCAAGTGCTAGTTATGGAGTAGGAACTAGGATCTGACCAGAGAAATTAACAAGGCTTGCTTCTGACGACTCTTAAATATAGTTACTTGTTGTCCTGCAATTATTCTGCTTCTTTAGTCTCTGTATCTCATTGATGTCTCATTACACAAATGGCTGTGGAGAAGTATCCGAACAACAAAATGCTCGGTCACTGTGAGAGAGTTGATGGGACGGTAACTGTTATACCGAGGGATTTGTATTCTCCTGTAAATTTCCAGCAGTATCAAGTGTACTGAAACATATCCTTTTTCTTTTATCATAGGCTGGTGAATATGTCTGGAAGACATACAAGGAAGTGTTTTACATGGCAAAGAAAATCAGCAACTCTATTAATAGGAGTCGTGGGGTTGCAAAGGTGTGGTCGCTATTTACTTTGAACATCCCTGAGGAAAATGTCATATCGTTTTTCAATACTGTAGGAATTTTTTTTATCTTCCTGGTCATATCAGTTTAATGCACTCTTTATAAAAGATTCATCCATCGCTTGCTGACTAGATATTTCAATGGTTTTATAGGGTGGTCGTTGTGGTATCTACGGTGCCAATTGTCCGGAATGGATTATCACAATGGAGGTACAATATCGTTCCATTGTCAGCTTTATTTAAGTGCATACGCTTTCAGAAAATAAATTGGACCCACTACTTTGGACTTTAAATGTTTTCAAACTAACCAGAGCACTCTGATTTTTTTGACATATCTTCTCTTCCTAACTTAGTTTCCTTGCAACTTCTATCATGTGCAGGCTTTCAATGCCCATGGTATCTACTGTGTCCCATTGTATGACACACTCGGTACGTATTCTACTGTTTTCTTGACTTTTACAGATGAGGTTTTCTCCCTCCATTCTGATAATTCTTGCTACCTTTTATGTTTGCTTCTTTTCCCACTGTATCATCACCTTAAGAATGTATTGGGAATAAGATGTGTGATGATCTTTTTAGTCTATTAATATGTAGAACAGTTATGTAGATAATAGGGAAACCTTATGAAAACATACAATCCCCTATCCACAGTGTTATGTATATTTTAAGATATTAGATGTTCTGGTTTCAAAATAAAATGGCACATGTTGATGCAAGTAACTCCATTTTTTTTTAGTTTTCAAGGAACCTTAATAGTGTGACTGAGAACTATGGTTTCTATTTTGGCTACCCTCTATTTCAGGGAAATGATCCATCATGTTTGCGCGAGTTCCTTCTACCAATTCTCTGCAAAAATTCACCATCTGGGAATATTGGCCTGCAGGCAAGGATTTATACTTCCGGTCTTTATTAACATAGCGTCCTTCAAGCTATCTGATGTGTTTTTAATTTCATTCCTTAGATCTTAGATAGGCAATGGGTTGCTGGTTGGAATCTTTTGTCCTTATTGCTGGCAACAAAACCTGAGCAAAGAGTAAGGTAAGACTAATAAATGTTTCTTGTATGCCCACATGTTAAGGACTGCAACATTTGAAACATGATTACTTTTCAGCATTATGGATTGTCTAATCTTTAGTTTTGAACTAATATGCAGTTTCCCAATTAAATATCTTGGGTTGCCTTTGTCTTTGAAAAAGCTTATCAAAGCACAATTGCAGCCCTTGATAGATCGGATAGCTGCCCTTCTCCCGGGCTGGAAGGCTGACTTGATGTCTCGGCAGGGAAGGGTTGTGCACGTCCAGCATGTCATTGTGGCTACAATCATGTATCATGCCATGGCTCTCGATCTCCCTCAATGGGCAATCAAGACCCTGAATAAAATCAGCAGAGGATATTTGTGGCGTGGAAGAAGAGATGCACAAGGGGGACACTGTCTCATTGCATGGTCAAGAGTGACCAGGCCCAAAGAGCTTGGCGGCCTGGGCATTTCAGATCTTCACAATCTCAACTTGGCATTGAGAGTGCGCTGGCTGTGGCTCAAGAAGGACGCACCTGACAAAGCTTGGGCCTCATTACCGATTCAGTCAAGTGAAGGTGTCAAAGCTCTGTATTTTTTTATTTTTTTTTGGGAAGATAGGTGGCTACTAGGCCAACGCATTCAGGATCTCTCCCCCTGATCTCTGGAATGGTGCCCAAAAGGATCTCCAATAAGCGTACTGTTAGCGAGGCTATTACAGATATGTGCTGGGTAAGAGCCACATATGGAAGACTGCCTATGACGTCTTCTTTCAAGGAGCTATCTCCTTTGCGCCGTGGGAGCGGATATGGAAGACTTGGGCGCCGGGGAAGTGTCAGTTCTTCATATGGTTGGCTGCACATCGTCGTTGCTGGACGGCGGATAGGTTAGCTAGAAGAAATCTGCCACACCCGGAGAGCTGCTTGATGTGTGACCAGGAAGATGAAACAATTGATCATCTCCTGGTAGGATGTGTGTTCGCCCGTCAGTTCTGGCATATCTTGCTAAACCGCATTGGTCATGGTCACCTAGCTCCCCTACCGGATGATCTTATCTTTCAGGAGTGGTGGGTAAGGGTTACAGAGCAGGCTAACAGCAGTGTGAGGAAAGGTTTAAACTCTTATATCACTCTTGGCGCCTAGGTGCTGTGGTGTCATCGGAACGACTGCGTCTTCAACGGAGCCTCACGGAATCTTGCTACGGTGCTTAGAACAGTAGGGGATGAGGTGAGAATGTGGAGCATGGCTGGTGCTAAGGGCTTGTCCTTGCTAACCAGCAATGATGGTGAGGCTGTTGGATAACCAAACAGCCATCCATCATGGTCGTTTTCTCTTTACTTGGATAGGCGCGTGAGTCTGGAACATAGTCTTGACAGTGTAGTGGTTTTTTGTGTTGGTGCGTGAGTTTTGGGTGGTGTCTGATTCTGTAATTATTTCTCCTCTTCTATTAATGAAATGATGCGCAGTTCTCTTGCGCGTTCGAGAAAAATATGCAGTTGTCTTGATTTACTATTTCAGTTGTGTTGATGCATTGCGGCACCCTTTCCTTTGTGGACCTAAATGGCGCATAAATCCATCTGTGAATGTCATAAGATGGGGTTTGGGATCAACTGCTGTCCGCATGGCTGAGGATTACATCTATGGACCTGGACCTCATCAGGGCTTTTCGGCCTCATTCCCACCCATATTTTCGGGATCTTAAATTTCTCCGCAGTAGGTATACATAACTCGTTGTATAATATGACAGTATATATGCTTATTTACGACGCGGTGTGACAAAATTAGCTCCCATTGGTGGCGTCGTCGTGATTCATCGCCATGAACTCCAATAACTAAGCTAAGTCAAAACACGAATTCGATGTAATCTCTAAGACGCATGGAGTTTGTTATCTCTAAGGCGGATGGAAAATCGTCGACTTCACGTTCATCGATCGCCCTCCTCGATCGCTTACCGTGGGCTTGGGCTTTGTGGAGTGCAACGCGAAGGTCCGCTAGTCACAGCGTCGTGCACATCCTTCCTTCAGATCGGAACTCTTGAGTAATAAGAAGAAAAGAGTTGGGCGGCCGGGTATTATTTCAGAACCACCTTGCCCGCCGTAGGCAGTAGCGGCACCGGCTTCAGAATTGTTATATACTCCTATATATCAAAAGAAACATCACCAGCGCAAACACCCGAAACCTAACTAACTACTAAACGTCGTGCGAGCGTAGCGCCGCCTTATCCGCCGTCTCTCTGTTGCTAGATCCTTTGCCCGCGGATCCTCGATTCTCCACCGCGCCTCCGACGATCTCCTCTCTCTCGGTCATCTTCTGATGGTAAGTAGTAATTAATACTTGCTTGCAATCAGAATGGCAGGATGGATTCTCTTCTTCTGAGAAGCGCTGTAGTTTTTTAGATTAGCAATTGTAATTTCTCAGATTACCCTTTTCACTCATCAGTCCCTTGCAATGCCAGTTTATCTTGATCTTATATCTATTGTATTGTTACAATTGTTGATCAATAATAACAGATATATACCCCATATATGTTTCTTAGTTAGTTTACTCTTGTTATTCTTCTACAGCTAGCTCCTGAATCGGTGACATCAATTGATACATAGGCCTTGCTGGTACAGGATTAAGTGGTGCGCAACTTATTTCCAATCTTTATGGCCACAATGTCCAACGACTCTCCAGCTTGCAAAACCTGTGCTCATGTTGACAAAGGCAACACATGTGGGTTCGTCACCAAGTCCACCCCTGGCCCCAAAGACAAAAAAGCCAAAGTGAGTGAACGACATGTACCTCTGAATAAGGACGATCCCATGGCATTAATCTTTGCTCTGGTCGGGGCACTCATTATCTGCGGTCCATTTGTGATACTGGAGATCATGCATTGGCAAAATTCTTTACACCCCCTCGACCCAACTTTTTCATTCGGCTAGTTGGCATTGAGGGGTTCGACCCCCACGCCTCAGTGCTGGTGCCGCCGACTTTCCACCTCGCAGTCGACGTGGATGGGGTAGCGCTGCACTACAACACCTGCAACGGAGGTGGGAAGTCGATGTTGCATGTTTCTTACCATGGCATAATCATGGCGTGGGGCAATGTGCCACATTTCTGCATCAATGGCAAACTGATCGAGCGGGCGGATCACGTTGTCACAATAGAGGCCAAGGCGGAGGGCGCTGTGTTGCGGGAGGAGATTCGTAGCTTGGTGTGGAGCGAGAAGCAAACCATCGGAAAGGCTGAGTTTGATTTGGAGGGAGATGTGGCCGGGCTAGGAAGTTTGAGCTGCAAGGTTATTTATTCCAATGCTCACTCCAAGAACACTAGGACTTTGTGTATGATTCAGTGATGTAAAGGTTATCTCTTCCAATAAAGGACAATAATGTGTTAAGAGATGTTAGTTGAATTTTAATATGGTTGTTTTTGTTTTATTAGTTATATCATATTTTCATATGTGATACAATCTTCTCCTTTGTAATAAAACTGTGGAACAACCATTATTGTATAAACAATTCTTCCACGATGTTGTTGATGAACAATTTTAGAACAATGAGACAAAGACATTATTCTGAAGCCTGCTCCTGAGTGTTGGATAAATTAGCATTTTAAGTTTAATTTAATCCAAAAACAAGTAATGAAATAGATTACTGAAAGAATTAGGCATGTCTACTTAGAATCTAGACAAATCTATCATGTCAGATAAAATTAATATATTTTGTAACATACTAATTCATAACTATCGTACATTGATTGAACTAGTATGGAATACATGGTTTGGGTGGAGAATACATGGTCACTCCAAGAACACTAGGACTTCGTGTATGATTCAGTGATGTAAAGGTTATCTCTTGCAGTTAAGGACAACAATGTGTTGAGTGATGTTAGTTGAATTTTAATATGGTTGTTTATGTTTTATTAGCTGTATCGTATTTTCATATATAATACAATCTTCTAAAGCTCTGCTTTCTAATAAAACTGTGGAACAGCCAATCCTATGATGTTCTTGATTAAACAACTTTAGAGCAATGGATATAAAGACATTAATCTGAAGCCTAGTTAATTAGACTACAGATGATTGGGATATCGGAAGCGTTTCCCTAAGCTTCAGGTTCCATTAGCAACTATCTTGAAAGAAACTCATCATGAACTAAGAATTTAGGCAGAATTACCGTGATAGCACTAGAGTCGGACGGGTTTGCTCCTGTGCCCCCCCTCTCTCTCTCTCTCTCTCTCTCTCTCTCCGCAGTTCTCTCGTAGCATTGGATTTGGAACGCATCTTCTCCGTCATTCATTCCTCTGTTAACTCGTTCGTCTGTTCAGGCCTTTTGCCGCCGGGCGCTGAGGCCACCTCCAGCTTGAAATCATACTACGACTAGTTCGAAACAGTACCTGCTTGTGGCCTCGGCAACGGTTGCTTGACATCTACCTGCTCGCCAACCGTTGCTTGCCATCCACCCGGTGTAGTAGTCTTCCAAATGTTATCAGGGACGGAGATCGAAGCAAACCGATCTAGAATTGCAATTGTGAGACGCAGTTGGGAAAGCACAACACACCAACGTGGTGGCGTGCAGGCTTTTCATAGGGATAAGTCAATTTTACTCCTCCAAACAATTTACTTTATCCAGTTTATAACTTGAATAAAATCTTAACCCGTTTTACTCCTTTAAATAATTCAAGTTGGTGCAATCACTTCTTTATGTAATTTCTGTGTTTTGTTTCTCTTTGTACTATATGAATTTGAACCTAAAATTTTGCATAATGGTAAACTATATCAATCTCCATGCCGAATGAAATATTTTTATATTTTTCTCAAATATTTTGTATACAATTTAGAACTATATAGTTAAGATAATATTAGATGCTTTTAAGCTTTTAAAGTATATGTTATATTTTTTTAGTATAAGGTTCCATGAACAAGATTTGAAAATTAAACTCAAATCATACAAGGAGAAATAAAAAAAGACAAATTGCATAGGGACATTCTCAATGGGAGTTTCATTTGCATTAAATAAAGCGTCACATCAGCTAAATTGCTGACATGACAAGGTAATTAATATGAAAGAGATGAAATGAGTTTCATTAGGATGAAACTCGCATGGCACTGTTTCATAGGTATGAAATTCAATTGAAACTTAGGGTGCATCTGACACGGCTTATGCACAAGATGCTTATAGTGCTTATTATGTCAAAATTGCTTATAGTGCTTATTACACATAAGCAGTAAACCCGTTTGGTCAAACTGCTTATGCTTATCCATCAAAACTGCTTATTCACACCCATAAGCACTATAAGATACGTTTTGCTGCTTCACTCAAAGTGTTTATGCTAGTGCAAAATTGTAAAATGCTTATAGGTGCTTATACCACATAAGCAGTTTGCTATTTTGCTATATGTCACTTCAAAGTGCTTATTGAGCATAAACATTTTCAATAAGAACTTTTATAAGCTGTGCACGCTTACATTGAGAGCACAAAAGTTCCATCTCAACTTATTTCGACCAATCCCAATACAAGGATTTATTGTTATGGTATGCCTATGAAACCGTGAAAATGACATGATGCATTGAGAGAGACCAGATCATCTATGAAACTAGAATTATATTGCTTATGGGGCACTCTTAGAAAGCGTGAAATGAAATCATACACTGAGACTGGCCTAAGAGAGTTAAGTACACCAACTTACATTGTCATAATTGCATGAGGGAGCAAATCAAACCAAAATTTTATTCGGGGTGTAATTTAGACAAAGTGAATTGTTCAGAGGAGTAAAATAAATCTTATCCATCAAAACAAAAGGTACAAGAGCCAACCAGTTCTAGTCTGATGCTATGAGAGCAATTTCGCTAATAATTTAATACTGTACACATGAATATCAAATTTATTAACGTTTTCTTTGGTAAAGAGTGGAAGGAAACTACATATTTCGTGATACTTGCATGAATACAATAAAGATATGAAAGGGGAGAGCAAGTACAGAACATCGCATGCCATGGTGAACCTATGATGAAGCTAACCGTGAATCCGTGAGCAGAAACATAGGGCTGCTATGGTCAGCAGCACTAAATAACTTGAGTAGATGCATGTAGCAAACTACTTCAGTTCTTAATGAATTAACTGAAACAGCCTAGCCCCACTTAGGGTAACAGGCCAATATGAATTCACTACATGAGCTCCTGATTTTGATCCAAATTTTGGTAACTAGTTGTTGACGGCCACTAAGTACAAAATATCTACCGTCTAATATCTCGGAAATAAAGGAGAACCAACATGAGCACCTCATATATTATTTTGAAATAATAAAGTTCCACATGTCCTTGGAGAATATTTGATGCAGGTGAAATATACATAAATATGAGGTGAAGTGAAGAATAAAATGACAGATGTAGAACATCGAGATATTCTGGAGGCTGCCAAATGGAGAAAGAAGCCCACAAACCAAAATTATCGAGATCAATCAATGCCAATACTTCAATATATCGGCTCAAGGTCCAGAGGGGGAGGCACCAACCAAAGTATAAGGCCAACCAGGCCCGCAATAGGTCGACAGACCCAAGGTAGAGGCGTTTGACGCCCATCTTTCGCTGGAAGATCCCTCCCGCCAAGTGTTACCACCTCCCGTGTGCGCCAACTCGTTTTCTGCATCTAAAACTGCCTCTTGGACCCTATATAAGGAGGGATGGCGAGCAATCGTCCTGGCCAATGACGCGAGACCCAAACACTTGCATTTCATCCCCCGTCGAAGCTCCAACTCATCTGTTTCTAGGAGCCATTTCTCTTGGGCTTTGTCTAGATGAAAAACCAATTCCTTAGCTTTGACCAATTGCAGCCGGACATTACCGATGTTTTTCTGGCTCCAGCTCTGCAAAGCTTTAGCCGTGTTGTGGAGTTTCCAGTCCATGATGCGGAAAGGATCTACATTTTGCAGTGGACAATGCCACGCTTCACGCATAGTCTCTAGGAAGCCTTCAAATCACGACTAGATTGTCTCAAATCTGACGACATGTTTGGTTTGAAAATTGTAACGCAAACGGAAAAGTAATCAGAATATGGGGGAGTCGGATATGGAATCGCTGATTACGCTCTTTGTTTGGCTCCTCCTTTGTATCGTATTCGAAGTAAGGAAGGCTATACTCATCGCGGGCCATGGATGTCGCCAAGCACACAATGCGACTTTGAGAGGACGAAGCCATGGCGGCAGCGTTGAGAGGACGATGCCATGGCGGTAGATCAGCCGCCTGATTGTTTCCTTCCCTAAGATTGCCCGCACACATCGAGATCAGATTGTCGGGACGAAGCCATGATAGAGAGCCGAACCGGACCGCCGGGAGCCCGAGATTGCTTGCACACACCGCGATCGATTAGCCATGGCGGCGCATTTGCTTGCGTGGTCATCTTCCTCATCGTCGGTGGAATTCTCCCATGGAGAGGCGGTAGAGTTGCTCGCTATCTCCGTAAAACGGCGTCGAATCGAAACGAAGCTTTCTACAGCAAGCGACAGACATTACGGTGGTGGAAGGAGGGATTCGGATTTGAGTAGGGCCGTTTCCAATTACAGCAGACCCGATTATGATGGACATCGCAACAAACATGTTTAACGGTATCACATACCATCCGCAATCTGACTCCGTTACAATACATCGAACCTAACACTTCCTAAATATTTTCTTGGACGCCCATGTTGTGTTGCAGAAGTAGAGGCGCGTGGTCGGAGCAGTCCGAGGAGACGACACCGAGTAAGCTATCGGGGTAGAGATCATCCCAGTAGAGCGACAAAAACGATCGATCGATCCGTTCCGGTGTTGGATGGTTGTGTTCATTGCTCCAAGTGTACAAGTGACCTTGTAGATGCAGTTCTTTGAGCTCCAGATCGTCAAGAAAGCACCGGAAGCGCCCCAATTGGCGCCGGTTCAGATCAATGTTATTCTATTATGGCGTCTAGTAAATCATGTTGAAATCACCACAAAGGAACCACGGTCCTAGACGGGCCGGATGTGTGTCATACAGTTCTTGAAGGAAAGCGACCTTTTCGTTGACCTCCTGCAATCCATAAACCGTAGAGAGCCACCATGGGGCATGTACCCCCCCCCCACATCGGAGTCTTAGGGTTAGCGAGTAAGTGCAACGGGTAATATGCGAGGCCGTCCATGTGTCGGACCTCCAGGCGACCAACATGCCACCGCGGGTGTGGTTAGCAGGGAGATAACAGTAGTCAAAAGCCAAGCCTAACATTCCTCGAACTAGATTCTCATCAATTACATCGAGCTTGATTTCCTACAAACACAACAATAAGAATGTTGTGACTATCCATTATCATGAACAAAAGCGACTTGTACCCGGACCCGCGCGGTTCACGAGTTTACACCCGAGACCGTCGCGGCGGGCACCGACGGGCCATACTTGGAGAACAAGGCTCGCATGGCCCTCTTGTGGGGTTCCAAGAGAGGCGCGTCGAAAGTTGTGTGGTACTCCGCCACGATCGCCGCATCTCGGTGGCTGATCCGGTGTTGTGATCCCAAGCTTACGCATGATGACATTCTGCGCCCGAATCATTGCACCGGACGCACGACCCCCATCATTCCGGGCAATTCTTTTGCTGTGTTGCGGGCCATTTTCATTTTCATCCAGTGGGCCCGGCGAGCACGCACGATGCCGCGGTGGTCGAGTGGTGAGAACAAAAGGGGCGCCGCTCTTCGATCTGTCACAACAAACGCCGCAACGAAGTGCGCCATCCGCCGGTTGTCCGCCTCAATGTGGAGCGACAACGTGGGAAGGTTCCCCGAAATACATGACATTGGAGGGGCCGGAAGAGGACCTGGCCCTGGACCCTTTGTGAATGCTTGACGAAGGTGCCTCGGGAAGCTAACCGGTTCCATGACCGGTGAGAGAGACGATGGAATGTCCCCGACATTTGCAACCGTGCCCACGGGTGTGTCAACTAGGGCTTCTTGTAGAGGGGGCTAGGATAGGGTGGGTTGGACTCGATCGGGTTGGCCAGCGATAGGGTCGCGAGGCCGGATTAGGGACTCCTCCCTAGGTGGATCGCCTCGGGATGTCCTCTCGTGATGAGCGTGGACTCCACTCACGTTGAGGGGCTGCACAACCAACATGTTTCGGCGACCGTATGACCTTGGAGCTCGTCCAGCATGGGGTCCTGTCTCGGCTACTGAGCCGAAGAAGCTGCCAAGGGTACTCCACCTGCCTCTCCGTCCGGACCCGGATGCCTTTTGACCAGGCCAACCAACCACTCGTTCTGCATTAGATCATGGCCACTTGGGGATTTGCTTTGTTTGTCCTAGGGGGACGGGCAAGAAGACAAACCCCTCTTGGAATTGAGCGCTCTTTAGCCCGACCGGAGACTTTCGACCTTTCCATTTTCGGATCGCGGACGAGGGTCGGCTTTCCCCTTTGGGTGGCTCTCGTGAATACTTCCAAATTGCAGAGGGCCCGTGAGGAACCATGCAATAGCTACTTCTTCATGCCCCAACATCACCGCTTGCCGACGAGTCGGCGATGGCGTCGAGAGCGGCCGTAGCGACTAGGATGGTCGGGAACTCAGCAACTCGAGGGCATGCTACGATCGCCCGGTGGCGGAGCCATCGGCGCCGACGCCGGCAGCCCCACCACCCTGCCGCGAGTCCGGTGGGGCTGTGAACCTTGTCTTCTTTGGCTAGGGGTACGATCGGCCCTCCCGCTCACCGAGATGGTCATTCTCATTGCTGTCCTAGTAACGATGGGGTGCCCTCATCGTGGGAGGCGTCGGAAGGGACCCGCTGGTCACTAATCTCTAGGATGTGAATCTCGGCCTAGTAGAACAGAATAGGTTGCTCGGTGTGGATGATCTCTTCCATCCCCACAAACAAAATGTGCGGGACATGCTTCTTGTCCGGCTCCGGCACCATGATGAGCTTCTCACGAGGGTTCAAGCATCGGTTCTAGACACCGGGCCCGGACACGGAAATGTCCAAGGTCCTCCTTTGCGACCGTGTCCGCCATCGGTCGGAGCTTTGTAGGATGAGCCGAGGATGGATTGCGCGGTGGAGAGGTGCCACACGTGTGTCGATATACCTCGCAACAACATTTGAAAGAGAAGAGGTCGGGCGTGCGCCATGATTCGTCGCGGCCACGGCCGGAACCCGAGGCTGAACGGCGCATCGCTCGGGTTGGGTCGGTGAAGAACCCGGTCATGTCCGATATATCCTAAAAAATGACTAGGAAATCATCCGGCCGAAACCGGCGCACGGTGAAGGCGGTGTTGTCGATGTCATAGGCCGATGAGAGGAAGGTGCGCAGCGCCACGACACTCACGGATGGCCCGAAACCCATGACCATGACACATAGAGCGCGCACTAGGGTAGCTTCTTCCGGAACGATTTTTTCTGCCCGAGGAATCACACAGATCTCCATCGGAGGACGAGCCTCCGGTCGATGAAGTTCAAAGGACAGCTTGACCGGCGCCTCATCAACGTCGAGTGGCTCCGTCATGGGCAACATCGGCGACGGTGACGGTGATCGGCGGTGGCGACGGACGCAGATGTTTGCAACCGACCACTCACCGTCTGTAGAAGTCGAGCTTGCCGAGAGGGTGAACGGCTCGGGTGGCGTGACCGAGCAGCCCGAGTCCACCGGTGAGCCGACGTGACCTTGCGAGGAGAGCTCCCGGCATCGTCGAGGGGCGAGGAAGGCAATGACTCATCACTTGGCGGGGAGTGCGACCTTTTGCATTGCCTCACCGAGTGGCCCTCTTGGTGGCACCGGAGGCATCGCGAGGGGTTCCAACAGGCCGCGGCCACGTGGTCGTAGGAAAGGCAATTGAAGCAGCGACCGACGAGGTCCACCGGGACCGGCCGGCGTAGCTTGGAGCGCGGTACCCGATCCAGTGACACCTCTATTTCTTGGGGACTACCTTTTGCCACCCGTCCCTGTCCGGCGAGGTATATCGACGGCGCGAGGGATGCACGAGCACCGAGGCAAGTCGCCGTGGCGCTCGACCCCGATGGTCCGCCGCTTCCGCGGCCGGCGCTCGGGTTTGAGGTTGGGCTTCCCGCGACCAGCGTGTCTCCGCCATGAACCCACCCAACGGTAGCGGGCGACACGGCAGGGAGGTGTTGACCAAAGGTGCGTCGCCCTTACCTTGAGCGACGGCGGGGTGTCGGGGTCCGGCGAAGATGAGCTCTCGTAGTCGGAGGAGGAGGTGAATGACAGGGTGTAGTCCAGCCATGGTGGCGGGGTTGAGCCCCGACCCCGCCGGACGAGCCCGCTCCGCCGGATTTGAACGGTGTGGCGCCAAGGTTGAGCGAGAAGGAGGCTAGGGTGCACGGTGGAGGGGCGGCCAAGGAAGGGCTGGTGGCCGGCGAGACCGCGGTGGTCGTCGACATCGGAGGAGGGGTCGGTGGGTTGGGTGGGATGTACGAAGCGGGAGCTCTCGACCCTTTCATGAGCCATCACCTGCTACTCTAATATGATTTTCTTAAAAAAATTCTCCGGTGAAATGTTCCCGATCGGGGTGGTACTTGTGTGAAAGATAGGAGGAAATTTAGGACGTGTTTGGCATAGCTCGCTCCATAGTAGAGCAGCTCGCTCCAAAACTCCACCATGGAGCTGCTCCGCTACGGAGTTAGAGCTGTTTGTTGACGTGTTTGGCTAGGTGTTCGCTCCAGCTCCAAAAAAGAGATTTTCAAGACGAATTATCATTGTTGCCCCTCACTAATGACCCCACCTGTCATCCTTCTATATTTTCCCGTTTTTATGCATTATCTTCCGGAGACGAGCCATGGTCGAGGACAGAACTCGCGGAGGACGGCGGGACGACGCTCGGGTCGGGCGGCGTTGGCCGGAGTTGGGTGGAGATCAACGGAGCTTGGCGTCGGGCGGAGCTTGGCGGTGCAGCGCTCCGTTGTCCGGTTGGGCGGAGTCGAGCAGCGCCGACCGGATTCGAGATGGAGGACAGGTTAGGCAGAGTGGGCAGCGCCGACCGGATTCGGGAGAGAGGACGATCGGATGGCGTTAGCGCAGGCGGTTGGACCGGCAACGGCACGAGCGGATGGGCAGGTGGTTGGACCGGTGACGGCTACGCGCCTAGGGTTGCGTCGTGCGGGTGGCGGCCACGGGGCGTGAGGCGGCAGCCATCCGGGTTGCGCCGTCGAGCCGAGGGCGGGGCCGGTGCAAGGCGACGCCGTCGGTACGGGCAGCGAGCGAGCGGGGAGCGATGCCGGCAGCAGGAAGCGAGCGGATAGAAGAATAGAAAACGAATCGTTACCTGTGTAACCGATGGCAGTGGTGGGTAATTATTCCCAACTCTACGTTTTGAAGGGTACTGAAGTTGTAAAATAGGTGTTCCACGAAAATAAACTACAACTCCTCCAACTCTTGGGAGTTAACCTGCTCCGAGGAGTTTAGGAGTTGAGGTGTTTGGCTGGTTTGGGGCAGCTCCGCACTGGAGTTTTGCTCCGGAGCCATGCCAAACACGTCCTTAACTTTGCCCTTTTGTGAATTAAATTCACTTCACATGAGTCAAATTAAAATATTTTTCCCTTCTGTCTGTTTTATGAATTTTGGTGAAATCTTACCAATCAGTTTTGATATAACAAATAAATGAGCATTGTAGCTTGTATAAAAATGACTATTCTTATTTGAGTGTCTTTTCTGAACAATGTTGGCCATTTGTTGTTCTTGATTACTTCAATTTAGGTTCACAAGCATTATGCAATAAACTTATTTCTTCAGCACAATGTTGTGTTGGCTGACAGTGGATTGATGAGGCTTACATACATCCTATTTGAGCAGTACAATTTTTCTGCTCCAGTGTTGTATGAAGTTTCAATATGAATACTAGATACTAGGATAATGTTGAACATGTTCACGCAGATGAAATTTCAGTTATCGAATTACATCTAGAATCGTGTAGTTGATCCTAGTGGTGAGTTTCCATCTGGATACTACCCAACTAATTTCACAGAAGTAAATCTTGTCCTGCCCATTTGATAAGTGGCATGCAAATCTTACTAAAATCGATCCGAGTGGTGAGTTTCCATCTAGACTAGATAATTACCCAACAAGTTTCACAGAAGTAAAACTGGTCCTGCCCATTTGGTAAGCGGCATGCAAATCATACTAGAATAGATTGCTAATGCTAAGACTAATGTAATTGGATCCGTCATTGCAATAAAATAGTTACTCCCATTGGGTTGTCAATCCACGATTACAAGCGCATAGCAAAATACATAATAAAAGAGTTGAGTTTCCCAAAGGGATGGAAGTTGAAGATGATGCATTTTGAAAATTTGATCAGAACCGAAGCAAAAAAAAGCATGAAAATTTTATCATCCTCGGCTCCAGAAGTGCTGGCAGGCACCCTCCAAGTCCCGCTCTCCTCTCAGCCGTTGACATCTTGAGGTTGATCAACCGGGTGTGGGCGTAAGGCATACAGGAAGCTAAGAACCATACTGAAGAGTGCCAATACAGTGCCAAGAACGTTTGCCAACTGATATTGAAGAGCCATTACAATTAGCTGAAGTGAAAGAGAATACAATTTTGTGCACAAAAGAGGCCTTACCGCAAAGTAATCTTTTTCGAACCGCATTATGCAGTAGCACGCCCAAAGCAAGCATACGGCGAAGTTGTTCATGCCTGAGAAAACAGTCAACTTCCTAGTATTCATGTGCTCTGGCCTTTCTTTAATAACTGGAGGGTGTATCATTTTCCTTACTGAACGACACTGCAGGATAAAAGAAGAAATTGGATTAGTTGTGAATCTTTAATTAACAGTCAGTACAATTTGATAGGATCAGAAAATACCGCGTTCCACAGTGTAATCAGTTGAGAAACCACTTGAATAGCAAAAGCAATAATTGATAGCGTATTAGCCTCTGATGAATCTTTCTTGACAGGAGTGAAAACCGCCATTGTAGTTATGACAGCGTAGACTCCGAGAAATGTGAATATAACACCAGTGCAACTCTACATTTAGAGTGAAATTAGACCAAGCCTTGCAACATGAATGACAGATGGAATCAAGCAAAATAATGTAACAGAAGAATAGTACCTTGGTCTGCATGTGACCGGTTACACCTAGCTTAACAACCATGTATACTCCATACATACCCAATCCCATTGTATTTACCAAAATTGCTGCAATGCCAACGACATGGCCTCCCTCAATGTGGATTTGACACATCCCATACAGCAGCCATGCAAGAGCACCAAGTGTGCTTGCCAAGAGATCGAGCCATCCGTGGAATGCATTGGTTGCTTGAAGACTTCTATTAGAGCTCCAATACGTGATCATTGGTCCACAGAAGGAAAACAGTGAATACATGCATGCTGAAAACAGGGGGAAATGCGCAAACAGGGGATTCTCCATGTCAATTCTTCTCAAACTTGTGTTTTTCCTACTGTGAAAGATCATAACGAATTTGGCAAAGACGCTTACCGATGACGAGGACACTGTTGGTAGCTGTTTGATGTTCAATTAGCCTGCCTGGTGGTGGCGACGATGGCGACACTGCCTTAGCCTGCAGAGTAGTAGCCATGAGTGTTCGTGTACCAGCGAATCAGCGACTTGCAACACAAACAATCGATATACTTGAAGCGAGGAGCATAAACCTGATCGCAAGGATTACCTTTTCATCCGCTGGAGGTGGTGGAGGCGCGCCACCATGCCGTGTGGATGCGGGAGTAGGAGTCGCGTGGCCTGCTGGTTGAGGCAAAACTCTGCTCGGTGAAGCGCGTGCGCCAGGAGAAGCGCCGTGGTCCGGCGGTGCGCGTGCGGCTGGAGAGGTAGGACCTTTCGGAGGTGGACATGCGCACGGGCATGTAGAAGAATTGCTTGGCGTGGCGCGTTCGGCTGGGGAAGCGCTGCCTGGGGGAACTCCGCCCGGCGGCGGCGGTGCACGCACGCCTGGAGTGGAGACGCCGCTTGAATCAGGTGTTGCGCGCGCGCCTTGGGGAACGCCATCATGACAAGCGACTCCATCCGGAAGAGGTGGGCGTGGCGGCGGTGTACGGGAGGCTGGAGAAGCCCCGCCCGGCGCTGCAGGTCTTGGAGGATTGCGCAGGAGTGGACGCGAAAGATTGCCGACCGGCGGTGCACGTTCCACTGGTGAGGAAGTTCCGCCCGGCGGTGCGCGTTCGCCTGAAGTCCCACCCGGTGGTGCGCGCTCTCCTTGTGGGGAGGCGCCGCGCGGCGGTGCGCGCCTGCCTGGTGGGGAAGCGCCGCCCGGCGTTGCGCGTTCGCTTGGCGGTGCGCGTCCCCTGGTGGGGAAACGCCACCCGGCGGTGCGCGTGCGCCTGGGAGAGAGGCACCTCCCGACGGTGAAAGCGCGCCTGGAGGAGGGCTTGGCGACTGATTTCCAGCTTGAGGAGGTGCAAAGCGCCAGCTTTTACGTCCGCCCGCCGGTGGAGAAGACGAAGAGCCACCCTTGCCCTGCGGTGCGATCTGCCATGCCATGGTACAACAAAAATCACATCACGCGGTGGAGGAAGGATAATTCTTGCACGAAATCGAGAAAGAAAAATGTGAACTTTGAGGGACGGAGCCGACCAACCTCTGGCAGCTCCACGAGATGGATATTGGAGTACCAAAGCACAAGCAGGAAACCGGCCATCCCCATGAACAGCAGAAGAAAGCGGAAAAACCTTAGCCAACTCATTTTCGAACAAGGTGGCACTGGCAGACCTCGGAGGAGGCGTTCCAGTGAGGAAGACGGGCGTGTGCCCCCGGTCTTAAGCACCGGTACCAGACACCAGTAGAAAGCTCAGGTCTCCCGGAAAAGAGATCACATGACCTAATTACGGCCCAATAACATATGCTTGGCCCAAGTTGATTTAAAGCCCAATAGCAAATATATCACTTGTCTGTTACTAGTATTTCTTTATACTTTTTCCCCCTTCTTTTGTTAAGACTGATGTTTAGTTTAATACAAGCTCTTTCGTAAACCTTGCACTTTTCTACATATAAGACCATGCGCATGATTAGGGTCGATTGTATACACAGCTTGTTAATGTACTTGTACGGCCCTCCAGAAAACCTCAATGCATCTGACTCCTATTTGTCATGAATACCGTGGTAAATAAGGCTCGCCAGTGATTAGTGTGATAGTTACGAGACCATCCACTAGAACCAAACCCGTGCCATAATCATTAGTCCAGAAGGCGGTTCGATCCCATTACAACAGTTACCATTACCAAAACATAAATCAAACCTGTATCCACTTCATCCCTAAACCCTACATATAGCACAACATTACATAAATCGAAGGCAGCATCGGTACACGGAAGATCCGGGTGTTGGTGTAGACGTAGGCGAGTGGTTGGTAGTGATCTCAGCAGTGAGAAGCCTGATTGGCTGGTCGCGGTCGCGGAGCCTCCAAAGGCGTGGGCTCGGTTGCGGCCAGGCTTTGCCTGATGTAGCGATCAGCAAAAGGCAAGAGTGTGAATTTGAAAAAACTTTATTCCAAATTTGAACAGTACAGTATTCCACGAATCACTGCGTAGAGTAGGGTAGGGTGTGGTGCGGAGGTGTCCGTCACCACCAGACGAGTGACCTCGGTGAAAACTTGGCAACAAAGAAAGTCCCGTGGCCCACAGCTCCACGCACAGATCACCAGGCTGCTCACGTTACCTCTACTAGTACGGTAGACGGAACACCGCCTTCAGACTTGGTGGACGGCAACTCGGAAGCGCCTGCAGAAGCGCATCAGGAAAGGTTTCGACTATCTAGTCGTCCTTGTGTGCTGGGAGATTTGGAAGGAGAGAAACGGGTGCGTCTTTGACAGCCAAGCCTTGTCTCCTCCCAGCTCCTTCAGAGAATAAAGGAAGAGCTCCAGGCTTTGGGTGCAGGCAGGATACGGGTCGCTGACTTTGTTTAGTAGCCGCAGCCCATAACACCTTGTAACATGTTTCGCCGGCCGGACCGCCGGTCGGCTTCTTTGTAACTCCTGTTTTCTTTCTCTTAATGAAACACGCACCCAGGTGCGTTTTCGAAAAAAATTCAGTGTATACTGATCTGAATCGTTATACGTGCCTTAGCTTGCTTCTTCCTTCCTCTTTGGCCACAATATATCTCATCGACATGTTCTTGCTACCTGCGCTGGGCCAATGAGTCGAGTGTGGCTTTCGTTACGTATGAGGGCGCAAGCACAATGCAGATGTAAACCGAGCGTGCACGTACCAGATCGCTGGCGCGCGGCCCATGCATTGCCGGCTCTCGTGTGGGCCTGAACTCCAATCCCCAATTGATAACTTGGACGCCGGCACGTTTCATTTATCGTTCTGTTTCTATCTTCAACCGACTATCCAAATATCCTGCTGATGCATTTGTAGATATACGCGCCAGAATCCATCTCCAGTGCCCCGATCCTCAATTTGAAGACACCAGACACGTCCCGCCCCGTCCTCAACTTGCACAATGCACGAGATCAAGCAGCACCAACAAGTGCTGGGCCTGGCGGTGGCGGACGATGACGGCGACTTCGACCACGGCCCTCTGGGGAATAACCCGGATGATTGCCTTACTACTGTTTCACCATCGGCGGCAAGCGGCAGGGGCGTTCCGTTGCGGGCGTGGTGACCGTGCACGCCACGGCCGAGGGGTCCGTGGTGAGGAACGTCATGCGGAACATGATATTGGCAGAGCAGGAAGCTTTCGGGCGTGCCGAGTTTGACGTGGACGGGGTCGTTCCAGGTCTGGGCGACCGGCTCCGATGCAAAACGTACCTGTTCCAAGACGAGCCGACGCTGGCGCCGCTCCCCTGCTCGGTTGAGAAGAAGGAGCAGCACTGAAGCTTTTCGGCGTCACTCCCATCCATAGTTTTAGGATCTTATTACATTTCTCCGTAGTATGTATACATAACTTGTTGCACAATATGAGAGTATATATGCTTATTTACGACGGCGTATGACAAAATTAGCTCCCACTGGCGGCGTCAACGTGATTCATCGCCATGAACCCCAATAAAACAAAGCTAAGTCAAAACACGAATTCGATGTAATCTGTAAGACGCATGGAGTTTCGTATCTGTAACGGATGGAAAAGACGGCGACTTCACGTTCATCGATCGCCCTCCCTCGATCGCTTACAGTGGGCTTGGGCTTTGTGGAGTGCAACGCGAAGGTCCGGGTAGCACCGCTATTCACGGCGTCGTGCACATCCTTCCTTCAGATTGGAACTCTTGAGTAATAAGAGGAAAAGAGTTGGGGCGGCCGGGTATTATTTCAGAACCACCTTGCCCGCCGTAGGCAGTAGCAGTACCGGCTTCGGAATCGTTATATATATCAAAGAAACATCACCAGCGCAAACACCCGAAACCTAACTAACTACTAAACGTCGTGCGAGCGTAGCGCCGCCTTATCCGCCGTCTCTCTGTTGCTAGATCCTTGGCCCGCGGATCCTCGATTCTCCACCGCGCCTCCGACGATCTCCTCTCTCTCGGTCATCTTCTGATGGTAAGTAGTAATTAATACTTGCTTGCAATCAGAATGGCAGGATGGATTCTCTTCTTCGGAGAAGCGCCTAGTTGTTTACTGATTGTTTAGATTAGCAATTGTAATTTCTCAGATTACCCTTTTCACTCATCCAGTCCCTTGCAATGCCAGTTTATTTTGATCTTATATGTATTGTATTGTTACAATTGTTGATCAATAACAACACATATATACCCCATATATTTTTCTTAGTTAGTTTACTCTTGTTATATTCTTCTAGCAGCTCCTGAATCGGTGACATCGTCAATTGATACATAGGCCTTGCTGGTACAGGATTAAGTGGTGCGCAACTTATTTCCAATCTTTTTGGCCACAATGTCCAACGACTCTCCAGCTTGCAAAACCTGTGCTCATGTTGACAAAGGCAACACATGTGGATTCCTGGCCAAGTCCACCCCTGGCCCCAAAGACAAAAAAGCCAAAGTGAGTGAACGACATGTACCTCTGAATAAGGACGATCCCATGGTATTAATCTTTGCTCTGGTCGGGACACTCATTATCTGCGGTCCATTTGTGATATTGGAGATCATGCATTGGCAAAACTCTTTACACCCCCTCGACCCAACTTTTTCATGCGGCTAGTTGGCATTGATGGGTTCGACCCCCACGCCTCAGTGCTGGTGCCGCCGACTTTCCACCTTGCAGTCGACGTGGATGGAGTAGCGCTGCACTACAACACCTGCAACGGAGGTGGGAAGTCGATGTTGCATGTTTCTTACCATGGCATAATCCTGGCGTGGGGCCATGTGCCACATTTCTGCATCAATGGCAAACTGATCGAGCGGGCGGATCACGTTGTCACAATAGAGACCAAGGCGGAGGGCGTTATGCTGCGGGACGAGATTCGCTGCTTGGTGTGGAGCGAGAAGCAAACCATCGGAAAGGCTGAGTTTGATTTGGAGGGAGATGTGGCCGGGCTAGGAAGTTTGAGCTGCAAGGTTATTTATTCTAATGCTCAGTCCAAGAACACTAGGACTTTGTGTATGATTCAGTGATGTAAAGGTCATCTCTTCCAATTAAGGACAACAATGTGTTGAGAGATGTTAGTTGAATTTTAATATGGTTAGTTATGTTTTATTAGCTGTATCGTATTTTCATATATAATACAATCTTAAACAATTGCTTTCTAATAAAACTGTGGAACAGCCATTTTTTGTATAAACAATCCTTCCACGATGTTGTTGATTAACAATTTTAGAACAATGGAGGCAAAGACATTAAAAATTCAGCTGCCAAACCTCGTCCGCGATTCGAATTTTGAAAACATCTCGATTTAGTTTGGGTGTTCAATGATGCTCTGCGTCGCACTCAAAGTAAGCAACAGGTTACGTGTCGTCACCAGCTAGAGACTTAAGTTGGACTCCGTGTCTCCGCAAGGAACTAGCCTAAAATTTCTCCGCATATATATCGCACGTTGTATAACCCTTCGACATCTCATGCTTGATCCTCTCCTGGTTCCGTGTCCACGGAAACACATCACCGATCGATTTGCGAAGAGAATTCGAGCGAAGATGGAGAAAATCGCGAGCGCCGTCGACAGCGCGGTTCATCCACTTGGTTTACGCCATCTCGCCAGCATCCTGATAGTGGTCGTCCCACCACTGATGCTCTAGTTTCTGACTGCCAAATACAGCCCGGAGCCCCAGTTATTCATCCGGCTTGCCGAGGTGGACGGACTCGACCCGCTTGCGCAGGCGCGCTCTCCGGTGTTCAGGCTCTCCTTGGAAGTTCGACGGGCCTCGAAGCCCAGACGTGGGCCGTGGGCCGGAGGCGGGGACGAGATGCTCCGGGTCTCGTATCACGGCGTCATCCTAGCATGGGGCAGCGTGCTACGGTTCTGCGCCTGCGTGGCAGCCAGGTCGGAGGGGTCCGTGTTGCGGGCGGAGATGCGGAACATGATACACGCAGAGACGCAGGAACGTACTTGTTCCAAGGCGAACCGACCGAACCGCTGCCTCCATGCACGGTTCAGAAAAAGGCTAAACAGGAGTTGTGATGAATTCCCTTTGAGAATTTACTGCCATGTTAGTTCTCGTGCCGTCTTCGGTTGGAAGCGGCGTACATTCATTACGGCATTGAAGACTTCAGTATCTGTTGTTTGCGACGCTTCTTTTGCTATTCTTTTGCTATTCACTGACTCACTTCAGTTCCGGGTTGTGGGCAACAGTGGAAGTCAACCAGACTCTGTAAGTGATCAGAGGTGCTAGCCATTATGGCATTTCCTATTTTCCTTTATGGTTTACGTCTTAATTGGAGTTCGACGTTTTTTTAGAAATGGGTAATTTTCACCCTTGCTCACGCCGGGGGCTCCAATCAACGACGCAATGGTGTACACTGCACGCGGTGACTTCTTTTTACGTCTTTCCCCATTTCCAGACAGCAACTGAATTATTGTTTGTGGTTTTGTGATGCCAAGCTCGTTGATCCACTCATTATATGGCTGCTCATTGCTGACCAATTGATTGATCGTCACTTTGGTCTTCTCTGGTTGGTCTCTCGTGATCTGTTTGTGATCTGAAGACGATTCCTGCGGAGAGCCATCAAGGCACAAACCATCCTAGTTCACTAATATAGAAAATAATTCAATTCTGGTTGACATCCAAATTGCTAAATACTAAGTTCAACGCATGCATGACTTTTATCTGCAGACATTACTTTGAACAGGATATGAAAACCTGAATTTTAATTACGTAGAGAAGAACCACTATTGTTTGGATGCAATCTAATCATGATGTGCCTCCTAATCCAGTGAGCTGCATGAAGGAATACAACACATAGGAGCCAGTACTCCCAAATCAACCATAAATTTCAAGGTTACAGTTTATTAACGTTTTTTTTTTGAACAAAGCAGGAGAGCTGCCATTCATTAAGAAGGAGAGAAACGCAACCAAAATACAAGAAACAACTCGCGAGACAAACTGGCGAGCAGAGAACAGCCCCAGACCGGCCGACCCGCGGCCGTGAAAAGGAAAAACAAAAAACAGCGATTACAAAAAAACACAAGCAGCAACAAAGAAACTAGTCTTCATGGGGCGTCAGCGCGAAGTTTATTAATGTGAAGCCCCTGGAAAAAGAAATCTAATAAATTAGAAGAAACATTCAATTGAATTTGCATTTGAATCATGCTCATGTAGTCATGAAATATAGGAATAGATTTTCTAAGGACATATTAAACTGGTTAGCTAATTTATGTGACATGTCTCTGTTTTTCAGGTGGACATTGAAGTGACACCGACTTTAATCCTCATTGGATCTGTTGTCTTTGTTGCTTCTTTTATTCTCTCCTCTGTTGTTTCCAAAATTGATTCAGTTCCCTGGTAAGTAGCTATGGCATTAGTATGTGACATATATGCTTAAATTTAAGAGCACATGTGGACTAAAATGCTGAGCCAATCTGAGATAATTGGAATTGGCTACTCAACTTGGTTCATCTGGAATTATCTCCTTTTCAAGGTACAAATAAAAGAAATTGATGTATCTAAGGACGTGTTTGGCTAGAAGAATGTCCTCAGCTCCAGAAAAGGGTGTTTTGATGATAAATTGTCATTCCTGGCTTTGGTGACACTGTAGTAATCTCCTTCTTCTGATATGTTATAGTAGTCCTTGCCCCCCTCCTCGCCGCCAACCCGGGCGCCACCAGGGGTGCTGCCGCCTCAACCACAGCCTGCCGCCCGCGCCTTCCGTCCTTCCCCGGCAGGTAGGTCCCCACCGGCGCCACCCCTCCCTCTCCCCGCGCTCGCGGTGCCACCCCTCCCTCTCCCCGCGCGCGACGGCGCCGCCCTCTCTCCTCTGCGCGCGGCGGCGTCGCCCCTCCCTCTCCCACCCCCCAGCGCTGCCCCCTCCCTGTTATCCACCCGCCGCGCGTAGCCGCCGTGGCCTCCGATCCGGCGAGAACAAAGGAGGCCTCCGCGAATCAACGCCCCGCGTCGGGCCGCCCCCTCTCCTCGGCGCGTGGCTACGGCGCCGCCACCTCTCCTCCTCACGCGCGGCGGCGTCGCCCTCTCTCTCTCCCCCGGCGCTGCCCCCTCCCTCTTATTCCCCGGCCGCGCGTCGCCGCCGTGGCCTCCTATCCGGCGTCGCATGTTCCACTCATTTGCCAGACCAATTTAACTTCATAATCATTGTCTCGTTACATATGGTGCAGCTTATTGTGTTCCAATAATTTTGCCTCCATTCTCATCTTTTCGTTTGTTTCTTCTTCTGCTGCAGCGATTAAGATCAATCGAAGTCCATTGATACCAGTTGGAAGTGCGGTGCAGCCTGTTGTGTTCCAATAATTTTGCCTCCATGTCTCATGCCAAGGTTGTTCTTGCTCGCAAAGATGGTGCCAATGTTGACAACAGCCGTGAATATGGTCTCCAAGCCCACAAAGATAGGAATACAGGAATTTCACCAGAATCTTGCAGGAATTTCACAAGACTGGATAATTCTTCTATTCCAATGGGGGCTTTCGTCTTTGTCTTCTGCTGTGCAATTATTATGTGCATTGTCTGGCCGATCTTGTGGAAATGTTCAGATGTGCGAACTGAAGAAAAGGTAGCCCGACCTGCCTTATTTCTGCGACTCACAAGCGTCGAGGGGTTTGACCCCAATATCTCATCGGCAGCTTCACCATCGTTCCACCTTACCTTGTATGCTGACAAGGTATCACGGCGCTACAGGGCCTGCAGTGGAGGCGGAACCTCGATGTTACGCGTCTCCTACCATGGAATGATCTTGGCATGGGGCCAAGTGCCCTATTTCTGTGTTGACGGTGGTCAGAGTGGTGACAACATGGTCACCGTGGACGCTAAGGCAGAAGCTGTCGTGCTGCGTGAAGATGTCCGCAACTTAGTATGGAGTGAGCTGCAGGTCGTAGGGAAGGTAGAGTTTGGTGTGGAGGGAGAAGTGACGGATTTGGGGTATGCTCGCGCCAAGGCTTTTCTGTACAAAGCCAAGGCTGCTGAGGAGTAAGGACTGGCTGGATCTAGTGTATGTAGGGGTGTGTTTTTGGAGAAATCAAGAAGTAGGATGTCTGCGAGGAGTCCACTCATCTATTGTAATTGCTACATTCTGGTTTAAATAAAATTAGCAACTGATGCATCTTTCTTTTAGGAACGTTCTTCTCAAAGTGTAAGTTGCCTACAGAGTATATCTCGTATCTGTATATGTTTAACTGGTGTGTCAAAAAGGGTGGGCCTAAAAAATATTGCCAGAAATTCACTAGATATCTGTTTCTTTTTCAAAAAGAAAGGTTCCTTTTGATGCAAAAATTACCACTCTTTGATATCAAAGATAATGCATAAGAGGGGTTAAAAATAGTAGTAAACATTTAATCTGTTAATTAGTTCTACCATTGATATCATGGATTAAATATAGATTGTATTTTTCTCCATAAAAAATATGTGGACATGGTGTTTTTCTTGGCAATCATCCAGCCGCCAGCCAGGAAATACAAAGTTGCGAAGAGTTCAAAGTGACAAATGACTTTCACCAGTCAACTTGGCAACCCTATGTTTCTTAAAAAAAAATGGCAACCCAGCGCATGACAAGAATCGTGATCACCTAATCCATCACCCGGAAGCTATGGCAAAGTCCTATTTCAGCAATCAATCAAAGTTTTTCCTATGCTTGATTATTTTTCAGCTTGCTTAGCCGTAGAGTTTGTTATACATGCATGAAGTCAGAGGTCAGAAGCCAGAACACCTCACGTCTGCTGCAGTGGATCAATTGTCCTCATCAGGTGGCACCAATCGTAGCGTTGCTCACAGGAGAAACCTTGCCTTATGGTGCACCACAATCAAAATAATGTAACGGTTGGAGGGATGTTACAAAGCGATATGAACCATATGCCTAGAAGACTTATTTTCGTAGTAGTGCACATCATTTTACAATTTACAACAGGATTTCTTTCTAGGTCGATTTCATGCTTTTGAAAAGGCTCATATGATGATCCACGTTCAACAGGGAGGGGTTCTTCAAAGACTTGAGCAGGTGCATCTACCATGCAGGTGAACTATACTTTCATTCAGGTTTTCTGTGATGAAGGTTCAAGGGTCACGGATATATAAAGCATATCAAAACTTGTCTACTCTTCTATTTTGCGCTCAGAATCTGAGATACTTGTACCTTTATTGATTAATAATGAGCCTATTTATTGGATTTAATTGTAAGCAGGATGAGAAAAGCACCAAATCCAAGACGTCAGAAAAAAAGTGATGCTCTCGAGAGATTAAATCATTCTATGAAAAGTAAGATTATTTCTCAACGTGGTCTTAAAAAAAGATTATTTCTCAGCTGAAGTTTAGTACTATAGATAACTGCAGAATTGTCAAACTCCTTACTCTGAAACTAAAATGATATTCTCGTTGTACTTTGGATTTTCTGTAACGGGAAAAAACAAGCCAATGAACAAGACCTGGTGCGTGTCCTGGCAACTGCTGAAGGCTCTGATCATTGGGACTGGAGGTCGTGATTTTTAACAATGTAATATTTGTTTTCCATGATGTAAGTTTTCTGTTTAAACGCTATCATAAAGCTGCAGAGCCTTGTCGCTACTGAAGATTATGCAGACAAATCAGACATGCTTTTTCTTGAGGTTTGCCACTTTTTGCCTAGACAAAAAATTCATGTAATTCAATTTGTATATGTTATTTTCATTAAAATTAGTATGCTTTAACCTTGCGGTTTTGACAGCAGCTTTTATTGTTAATTAGAATTATTGTCTTGCATAAATTTAGTCATGATGTACTTTTATTCAGACAAAAGTTGCAAAGTCTGCGGTGCTTAATGTCCGCGGCCTTCGCATCAGCTAACAATAACGTTAAGGATGAAAAATCTCATACAGGTATTCTTCGAATGGCTGCAAAGTTGGTTTGGATTCCAGTTTCCAGGTAGATTAGTTGTGTACCTCTCTTTGTAATGGTCAGATTAGGATCATGGTATTTTCTCTTGTACATATTTTGGCTTGTCTTTTTTTTTTTCCTTTTTGATTAGAAAGGAAATGTAGCGAACCAAAGAGAGCATCTTATTCTTTTCATCGCAAATATGCATGCTTGATTGAATCCTAAGGCATCGTCTGCTCCATTGGTACGTGTACATGAGCAGTTCTGTTTATCTATACTTAATTGGAATTTCTTCTTCATAGATCTATTTATAGTAGCTTGATGACAGAGCTGTGGATGAACTATATATTGGCGAAAAAAATTGAGAACTAAATGACCTGGTGCAAAGTTGGGGCGAAGAAGCAACATATGGTAAAACTAACCAGTGTTTCAATTTGATTGACTTTACTGCAATTAATTGAAAATTAGCTTTTGTGAAGTGAATTCTTTTTTGCATTAACTCGTTATGTTATGCCTTCAGGTTGCCTGACGTGAAGCAATAAATTTGGCAATATAAACTTCTATACATTGCCTTCAGGTTGCCTGACTTATGCCAGAATGCTTATGCTATATTTTTCATCATGTAAGGAAACACATTACGCATGTGATGTTTCCAGGCTTCTTCCATACTAATAATTTAGACCACATATATTACTATACAATTTTGGAATGGTTTCGAGAATCTGCTATCTGTTGATCATAAAAATTTGCATGGCTGGTTAACTGAAAACACACTGTAAATGCTTCTACCAGAAGAATCTGATACAAAATTAGCAGTATATCACATTAGTAAGCAAAAGGCATAGCGAGAAGAACCCTTTTTTTTAAAAAAAAATCAGCATGTGCATTCTAAGATATCAGTTTGCTGTTATGTGTACACGAATGATACACTTACGTCCAAACTCTTAACTATGATTAAACTTAATTTTTTGACCGGATGATTGAACTATTTGGCATGTTACAAAGCCTTGATTTCACAGTTTCACACACTGGTGTCCTCAAACCCTTGGATTTGCCATTTCATATGTTGATGAGCTGATATTCAATAGAAAGATGCAATGAAAATTTATTCGAATAACTTGTAGCTTAGGTTGGCTCTCGTTTGAGTTCCATCCTTTTGCTTCTCTCTTTTGGAAACAAATAAGATGAAGGATCTTTAACATTATAACCCATTATGAAACAACATGTAAACTTTCCAGACCCATATTACTGTGTATATATAACTGTCAGTACATAGATTAGTATCAATTTTGCAAGTCAACTCTGAACTGCATTTTGGTGTTTTCACCGATTGACACCAATTTTGAAGTTTTCTCTAGACCGTGTGGTGAGGATGAACTTCTCAAATGGGATTAACTTTGAATGATGTTGGAATGCATTTTTAGCTGTAAACATGAAATAGTACTAGCATTATGCCCGTCTGCTGCTACGGGGAGGGTTCCAAAAACTTCAAGAAAAAAATCACATCGCTATTGGGTTCAATTTATTTAAAATCTTATTTAATATATAACCAGTAGGAGATTTTCCATAAAAAAACGGCAAACCAATAAGTGGCTTGACTTAACTAAATTAGGTGAAATGCGAAAAAATATTTACAATTCACCTTTTGCCTTGATCAAACACACGACAAAGATGGTTGTTTGCCGTGTGCCCCGGTGTTAGCACACGACAAAGAGAGCTTTTTCCCGTGTGCCAAGTGGGACACACGGTATATGCTAACGGCCGGCATCCGCCGTTGGCCCAACGGCTAACGGGAGACGTTTGTCGTGTGCTCAACCATTGGCACACGGCAAACACTGTATTTGGGCATATGATTGTGCCATGTGTTTTTTTTTTTTTTGCCGAGCACTTTGCATTTTGCACACGGCAAAGATGGTTTTTTGCCGTGTGTCTGACGAAAAGCACATAACAAACGGTCGGGCACACAGCAAATTTTCGTTTTCCAGTAGTATAGACTGCTCATCCGGTGATAATTCATAAAGAAACAGGACCTTGATGAAGAAACAGGACCAACCACAAGGGTAATTTTACCACAACAAGGTCAAGCACGGGCTGATCTCCAAATCATTACGCTGCTTGTGAACTGCGTCATCGACATGAGGGATGCCAAGGTCAACGTAAACTGAACCACGGCTCCAACGCCCCACAAAAAGAAATGCGTTGCCGAGTTCTGGTTCACCACCAGCGCCAATGAAATTAAGTGCATCAATGACAGCTGACAACTAAAAGTATATCAATAACTGAGAACTAAATGTTAGACTATCTTTAAGCATGGAACCACAAAATAATGATACAGTACGTATTACACAAGGTAACAAGGAAAAGATGGAGGCAACAGCATCCAGATATGCAGGCTGCTCATTTGGGAGTTTGAATACACTGTTTCTACCCATCCACCATCTACTGGTTAACCTGTACAAAAGAGGGCCAAACTCGACACATGGGGATAACTAAGACATACAACTTCTTCAGTGTCATCAATCCTTGCATCGCAGCACTCTTTTCTTTTTGGACGCGTTGAACCATTCGACCTTCTCTTGGGCATCAAGGTATCTGGTCTTCTCTTTGGTGTCAAGTTAGCTGTATCTCCACCCTTGTTCTTGGCGTGGGACCTTTCAGCGTGAACGTCATTGTCTCCACAAAGATGACTAAAGTAATGAGGAGGATTTACATAACAGAATGATGAGCTGACGATTCCAATGACTGCTGATGGTTGCTGTCTGCATAAAATCCTTTTAACTCTGGGAAACGAGCATGCTCAGAGTATGGCAAAGTGTAAGCATCCTTCTCAAATAGCTTTGGTGTTGACAAGGGATCGTAGTCCATGCATATTATGCCTCCATTTCGCCCTTTGAATCTGATAGACTTCACTGGTGGTCTACCTTTGGACTCACCCCTATCTTCACAGCCATTTCGCTCTTTGAATCTGATAGACTTCACTGTGGTGGTCTACCTTTGGACTCACCCCTATCTTCACAGCTCTTCCAAAGCCAAGGAAAGGCATCAAAGCTTCAAGATTCTCAATGGTGAAACTGTATCTTGGAACAGCACGGATCCTAGTCAAATTAGGTGTCGTAAAGATCTCCTGATTTTTATCAATGCCTAGAAGGTGTATTGTCTGTAGGCGCTGGGGCCAGACCAAAATCTGATGGGAAAATTGAAGGGGAGCATTAGGAAGCTCTATGTGTAATAATAGTTAGAGAAAGGATAAAGATCAAATTTGTCCTGCTAAACTAAATCGTGAACTGCACATGTTATTGGGACCAATATTGATATTAAAGCACATTGTATTAAACCATAGAAAATCACATGGAAGTAGCATGCAAGAAATTTACCAAAACAATCCATCAAGATTTTGTGGATGAGCAGTACAAGAAGTATTCTGAGAAAAAAAAAGGAGGTTCCAACCTTTGTTCGCAGTGCTCTAGATATATGGAGCTAGAGATCTTCTTTACCAAGAGTGTCTACATATTGGACCCGCACGTGGTCGCTGTTGCTTAAGGACGAAGATGCAAGAACAAATGTGAAGGCGGCTTGTCGCCTCCTCGAATCGGTCGTCATGCAAGTGTTCGCGAAGTTTGGATGGAAGTTCTCGAATAGGATTACGGCATAGTCGTCTTTTTGTATTTTAGAGAGCTATCTTACCCACTTTGTATCCGTTAAGGACTTTTAGACGAGCCTAAGAGCTCATTTCATTGTAACGAACAGCCGTGTACACCATCATGATGGTGTAGAAGCTGGAACCTTTGTTCCGTTATCTAAAAAAGAGTGTCAACACCAATAATAACTTCATGATCAGGATGTGCTGGGATAATATCAATCATCTGTACACTATGAGATAGAACATCAATCACATCATGTACCATGAAGAATTAAATTGATTTTTTGCTTAGCCACTACACTGCCTTCAGCACAAAAACATTAAAAAATCCTGAGAATATGATACCTTATTGCAGATTAACGGCAGCGCTAACAGAGCATCATGCTCGACTAGGTTAATTTTTTCTTTGTACGGAAGCTTTATGATCCAATATTTGCACAACTTCTTTCACTCCTGATCGTGACATTTTGGTCCAGTAATTGGAACATTTTCATGGTTTAGGATGCTTCCTCAAGCTGAATCTAGTGAGATATAATCATAACTAGTCTCTTAATTTATCATTGACAACTCAGGAAGCAGTATAAGCTCTGAAAATGTGCGCTCTCGTGATTTGGTCACCATTAGGCTTCAGTGTAAATGCATTCAGGATTCCACAGAATTTATTCTTGCAAATTATTGAGGCAGTCCTTGATGCTAATCACATTATAATACGGAAAAGGACCGGATGGATGGGTTGGGCAAACTCAACTGTTATCATCATATAAGAAGCCATAAATCGGCATAATCATCGCGCGGGGTTTAAGCGAAGCTGGCCTGCTCAGCGACGACGGGCCGCGGAGGGAACTTGAGCGACGGGTGGCAGTAGGTGTTGTCCAGGAAGAGCACGTCGACGGTATCGCCACCGAGCGCGTCGAGGAGCACCTGCTTCGCGCGCCACGACTTTTCACACCCGACCTCCCACCGGAAGTCCCCCGTGTGCAGCATGCAACTGAGGTCCCCGCGGAACAGGTACACATGAGCGAGCCCGGCCGCTAAATTGCGCCGCGGATCGGTGGTTCAGTGCCATTTGTGCAGCCAAGCGAATGAATCGACAGAGAGTGAGAGGGAAAACTTACCTGGGCAGCGGAGTGCGGGGATGGCGGCGATGCTGACGGAGAGGAGCCGGTCCGAGGTGGGGAAGGAGAGGGGAGGGAGCCGGAGGCGCCGGGGGCGAGCTGGCGGAGGAGGGAGGCGTCGATTCCGGGGAATCGGGTGGGGAAGAAGGCGGGCGGTCGTCGGGGGAGCAGTAGAGCGGGCCGTGGCGCCAACCGTCGGACGCGCCGCGAGGCCGCGGCTGTGGTCCTGGTGGAGATGCGTCAGGAATTAGACCTGGCTGCCGCCGCCGACTTGCCATCCTCTCCTCCATGGCTCGCCGCGGCGCTTCGCCGCCAGGATTCTGCGGTGCGGCCGCTGGGGAACTATATGCTTTCACAGGGAAGCGAGGGAAATCAGCGAGACTGGCGCCAAAACGAAAAGTTTATTGCCGACTTGCCCAATACTCGTGTGAAAGCATATAGTTCCCCGGCCGCAATATATGTAGAGCAATGGCACGGCTACATTTTATTTGTTTTGCAAATTGAAATCTAATTAAACTCTTCGCGTCCGGCCTGACGGTGGGGCAGACACGGTGGCGCCTTGGTAAACGTTACGTGATCGTGGTCGTAGGCGTTATAATGAATACTAGTAGGAGTATACGTGATCGTGTTAGACCTACGTACGTGTACGTGGCACCGTTTGTATTTGTGCATAGTACTCCTGGTGTCACGTGTCCGAATAGGATACACTTGTGCCGTGTATCTCAGTTACGCCAGATAACAAAAGAAAAAGAAATAAAAAAGGCCCGTCCAACCCACTACCCACAAAAGCCCGAGCATGTAGTGCCTCTCTTCAACCTCTCGCTCTCCTCAGACCCGTGCGATCCAAAAGTCAGCGCCGCTGTGACCTGAAGCTCTACCGGAGAAGGCATGGAGTTCCAGTATATATACACGCCGGACAGTGGCTGGTCAAGCGTGGAGTGTGGTCATTGCGCATCGTCCTTGGCTGAGCTTTGTTCATGGCAATTTCTAACATTCCCGCACGTCTTCACGTGTATGTACAAACGTTTGGTATTGGGTTGTATTTGAAGACCGAAGAGGACGACCTATAAATGCATTCTAAATGTAAGGTTCTCTTTTGTTCTAGATTTCGAAATAAAATGTTCATGTAAGATTGAAGGTCAAAACAATTTGGACTAAATTAAAGTAAGACAATCCAAGATGACAAAAGGTATCATAGATGTAAACGGATAAATGCCATGGAAAAGATAAAGGATCCAAAGGTACAAGCCACTAGTCAATGTCAAAATATGCATGCCAACAATCCTAATCACCTAATCGTCCACGATCCTAAAAAATTCTGAGTTTCTTTGTACTTACACCCAAAAACGATTGATTTCTATTCAGTCAAGTAATCTTGTCCAACGGACAGGAACAAGAATAACAAGTGCGTTACTCGTTCAGAATTCAAGTCTGTAGGAATCAAAATTGGACACAGGTTGGCAGATTGTGATGCCTTTTCACTGACGACGATGAGCAGGATCGCCAGGCTTAAGCATGTTGGCAAGTTGAATAACCATTATCACGAAAGAGATGCATGTACTGATTATGTTTGCTACCTGAAATTGCAGATGAGTATAAATTATTGTACTTAGGAGAGACAAGAAATTATAAACCTGGATTTGGTTTGTAACTTAACTCAAAATTATTATGCTGGTAAGTAGACAGGAACAAGAATAACAAGTGCGTTACTCGTTCAGAATTCAAGTCTGTAGGAATCAAAATTGGACACAGGTTGGCAGATTGTGATGCCTTTTCACTGACGACGATGAGCAGGATCGCCAGGCTTAAGCATGTTGGCAAGTTGAATAACCATTATCACGAAAGAGATGCATGTACTGATTATGTTTGCTACCTGAAATTGCAGATGAGTATAAATTATTGTACTTAGGAGAGACAAGAAATTATAAACCTGGATTTGGTTTGTAACTTAACTCAAAATTATTATGCTGGTAAGTAAGTGTAGCATACATTGCCCAGTATAAGGACAATATAAAACTGCCACCACATGAGTACACTATAAGTGTGTTCTCATTTAAGATATTAGCTCTCTGACCAGGAGGAGGACATGCCAGCTGGGAACACTACCAAATAGAATTTAATTGATATCATGAGACCAAATAAAAACTTTCTATACTTCACAAGAAAAATAAGAGAATGACTTTTGTGGGCATGTGCCCACCCTAGCTTTTTTATTAGTTATGGTTAAATATAAATATTGAATCTCTGATTATACTATTAAACATGTCAAACTAGTTGTAGACATGTTGTCAATTCATAAATTGAAATACAAAATATCAAATTCTGACAAATTCATCAAATTTAACAGAATTTCATGAATTTACTAGAATTTGATATTTTTATACTTCAATTTATGATTTGACAACACATTTACAACTAGTTTGACATGTTTAATAATATAATTAGAGATTCAATATTTATATTTAACCACAATTAAGAGAAAAGCTAGGGTGGACACATGCTCCTATGCTCATCGAAGTATTTCTCAAAATAAAAAAGCAGTGATCCGTCTACAGTTTAATAAAACAACTGAATTACAGAAAGGTCTTCGAAGTTAGGTCGACATACCACATTAAACAACGATAGCAGTTGCGAAACAACTTGGATAAAAGCTGCGATGAGCCATATATCATTTACTATATCTATGTCTCTCGATGCTGGCGCAAACATAGCCATGATGATGATGCTAGTAATGATAAGAGCAAATGCAAGGATAGAACCGCAGCAAACCTAATGAACATCAAACTTACAAGTTATTCGTAGTAGTATGAAAAAGGTTAAAACTGAAAACGATGTAAAACATTCAACATAGATATTGATTGCTATGAAATTACCATTTTGGTATACAAGTACGTAGGATGCCTCCCCAACGGTCACCTGGCGACGCGCGAGGCGACTTGCGAACTCAGCCCTCCTAGAGCCTAATCCACCCCAAAATTCGTGTTCTTGATCCTCCTACTCGCCTCGCAAGGCTCCCCCATGCTAGATCCTCTCCTCCCCTTCACCCTTTCAAGTGTTCTCCGCCCCGTTTCGGAAGCCGGCAGTCACCCACGGAGACGGCAGCCGGCCAGTCACGATAAGTCTTCCCGATCTGTTTCTCCTAGAGTTTCCTACTCCACGGCGTTCGGTGTTGTAGCGAGGACCGAGCTCCCCCCCGCGTCCCGAGCAGCAGCACGGATTTTGGACGAGTCCCCAACGCCATTGCGAGCAGCAATCGGTGGCCATGCTTACGAGCTCGGGTTCCCCCTTTTGGTTATGAAGCCTACTAGGTTAGGTCCTACGCGGATGCTGTCCGCCTAGGACATGGATGTTGTCCTCAATCGGAAGAGCAGGGGAGGTTGTTGTCGCCGATGAGCCGCCGCCGCTCAACGCTCGGATTCGCCTCCACTCTCGAGGTGTTGTATTTCTAGGCTGATTCGCCCCCTTGTGAATTGGGCCCAAAGCTCGCTGCAGCCCGGTCCAGGCGACCCTCCCGCGTCGGTTGGTCCTCCTCAACCCCGAAGCCAGCACAAGCGCCAAGGCATGCAAGCAAAACCCTATCTACCATATTTACTACAAACAACCGGGAAGTTGCCTTGGATTCGCAGGTCTCTCACACGGAGGAAGTAATGGAAGGCTCCGAGAGAGGGAGACCATCAATGGCGGCTGGTGAGGAGAAAACGGTTCCGGCACGATAAAGCTCTGTCTCAAACTTGAAGGCTAACACCGGCTGTTTGAAACAAGGGAAAAGGAATTTCTTTGCTTGGGCCTATGGAAAATGTTTTAATTGTTTGGCTGCCGACCACAAAAGAGCACGATGTAGGGACCCGAGTCAAATGCTTGGAGGTGTAAAAGGAATGGGCACTTATCCTCTCGCTTGCAAGAGCCAAACCCTAGAGCTTTCCCCTAGTGACACACGCTCTAAGATGCCGCCCTCCCACCCTCAACCTCACCACCCGACGGATCCGGATCCACTTCGCTCCCGCCCTCCCGGATCTAGGGAGGCCACCATGGAGCGGCGTACGTCGCCTCGGCGGTGCGGAGGCACGAGCACGGGACTCAAGATTGAAAAGGCAAGAGTCCCAACCGCGAGGCGATGTTGTGAACTACACCGGCAATCCCCACTTTAGGCCTATCTTCGCCTTCAAGACTGCCCACACCACCGATGATATGGAGGAGAGGCGCGTCATGCTCACTAACCTTGCCCTGCTCATCACGGAAGAAGGACCCCTGGGTGTCCTATCAAGGGATGAGGTAAAGGATATTCTCTATCACAGCCTAGGCATACGGAAGCATGAGTGCTATGTTTACCGCTCCTATCCTCGGCCTTTCATTGCAATCTGTTCGGACATCTACATTAGAAATCAACTCCTCGCAGTGGGCGAGTCATAGATGGCCCTATTAAGCTTAGATTCCGGGCTTGGGAAATAGAACGCTTCGACAACGGGAATGACATTCCGTATAATGTTAAACTCAGTATAGAGGGCTTTCCACAGCATGCGTGGTTTGAGGAGATTGCTGAAAAGGTTCTCTCGTGATGAGGCTATTATTCATCATGTGGAGGAAACCTCCAAGGAAAGAATTGACCGGAGGGTTTATGGGTGTTGGGCTTTTGTGCAAGATCCCCTCTAGAATTTCACGGATTGTCTACCTTACCTTAGCAAGGCATGAACCAAAGAGGTAGGCCGAGAAATGTGAAGAAGGGCCATGTTTTCAAAGTGATCATACATATCGATAAGGTGGAATACCTTCTCTTCTACCACTACCCGAGGGAAGAGCTCATAGCCGATGGACGACAACGGTGAAGGGATTTCCACCGGCAGTTTGGACGCGCTGATGGAGAGCTGGAAGAAGAGGAATTGCACCACCCCCCCCCCACACACACACACAAACTGGATGTAGTCATGCTCGCTTCATCACGAGAGATAAGCTGCTCGTTCGTTTCCTCGGTCACCTGGCTGGAAACACAACCAAAGACCTCCATTTTTGCATACCGCGTTATATGTGAAAAGTTGTTGGTATTGGTTTGAGATGTAATGTGGTTAGATGCTTCCCTTTGATCACCCCGCCTCCCTCAGCTTGCAGTCTCGTTATGGTATTCTTCATCCTTTGTTCAGTAGTTCCATGACTTGACAAGCAAGAAGGCTCGCTGGTCTGGTCCAAACACAGGTCACCTACCCTACCCTACTCACACCCACCCGCCTGGTCACACGAGCCCACTCCCAGTGCCGTCGTTTTTTTGTTTCTCCCCAACTTCCAACTGCCGTATTATTTTTGGTTATAAAGAAAAACTGCCGTAGTATTTTTCATAGAAAAAAAACTGCCTCTATTTCTCACCCCCACCATCACCTGGCGTCTTGCATTTCAGTCCCCCGGTCGCCGCAGCGGCAAGCGAAGTCCAAGGCAGCCGCGACCACGATTCCAACACCATGGAGGCACGAGGAGAGATGCAGAACGTGGTGAAGGTCGAGCCGGGCCGCCCGGCCGCCGACGGCCGGCCCTCCGTGGGGCCCACCTACCGGAGCGCCTTCGCCCGCGACGGCTTCCCGCCGCCGGTCCCCGGGCTGGAGAGCTGCTACGACATCTTCCGGTGAGCACCTCTCTCCCCTGCGCCTCGCTCTTCGGTTCTGGAGCTGGGGTCCTTGAGCTTGCTGCACCAGTGGCGAGCTCTACTCGGTGGACGAGGACAAAGATCGATTGCTTGGAATCCTTCTTGGGCATCTGGGGTGATTGCTGATGCGTACTCTTGCTCGTGCGCTGTAATATTCAGATGCAATGGGTGGCCCGTTTTGCTCATTTCTCGATGTTTGTTTTCCGAGGCGTGGGGATTGGGATTTCATTGTTTGCTTGGTGGCTAGTTTCCTGCTGATGCTAGCATGGGGACGCTGTCTTAGGTGGATTAGTTGTTTTTGCCCTGCTTCACCTGCTACTGACGAAAGCAACCGCAAATGAATCCAGTTCGTTGTGAGAGTTGTGTGCGTGATTAGTTATCACGCCCGCCCGTTTTATGTATGCTTGGACATCTAGTTAGTTACGTGTGAGATTCGCTGGCAGTTACGGAAGCAATCACTCTTTCAGGCCCGTTTCTGCTTCTGGTTGGATACTACTTTCCCTAGGCGGATAGCAAACCTCGGACGCTTCATTTTTCTCTGCTTTTTGTCGGATGATTTCCCTAGGCTATAGATTGCAAGGTTTTTTAGATTTTCACTCTTTAATTGGGTGGCAGTTACTGTCCTTGTAGTAGTTTTGTGGCAGCCATTAATAATCGTCAGAATGTCGGTCATATCAGAGACAGGATAAGAGAATTATCTGAATCAGTTAAACTGACCTCAAGCATGTCATGTACTTCAACGAATTATTTATAAGTGGAATTGGTTATGGAGTCAATAAGTGTTACTGTCTGTGTGTGTGATCGTGATTCTGATGTCATATTGGTCAATCGTGAATGGTGTTATGTTTGGTGTTCCTAGTGCTAGTTATGGAGTAGGAACTAGGAACTGACCAGAGAAATTAACAGGGCTTGCTTCTGACGACTCTTAAATATAATGACCTGTTGTCTTGCAATTATTGTGCTTCTTTAAGTCTTTGTATCTCATTGATATCTCATTACACAGAATGGCTGTGGAGAAGTACCCGAACAACAAAATGCTGGGTCACCGTGAGATAGTTGATGGGAAGGTAACTGTTACATTGAGGGATTTGTATTCTCCTGTAAATTTCCAGCAGTATCAAGTTTACTGAAACATATCTTTTTTCGTTTATCATAGGCTGGTGAATATGTCTGGAAGACATACAAGGAAGTGTTTGACATTGCAAAGAAAATTGGCAACTCTATTAGGAGTCGTGGGCTTGCAAAGGTGTGGTCGCTATTTACTTAGAACATTCCTGAGGAAAATGTTATATCATTTTTCAATACTGTGGGAACTTTTTTTATCTTCCTGGTCATATCAGTTTAATGCACCCTTCATAAAAGATTAAAAGATTCATTGACCGCTTGCTGACTAGATGTTTCGATGGTTTTATAGGGTGGTCGTTGTGGTATCTACGGTGCCAATTGTCCGGAATGGATTATCGCAATGGAGGTACAATATTGTTCCATTGTCAGCTTTATTTAAGCGCATGCTAGTTTCTTTCTATATGCTTTTAGAAAATAAATTGGACCTAGTGACTTTCGACTTTAAATGTTTTCAAACTAACCAGATCACTCTGATTTTTTGACATATCTTCTCTTCGTAACTTATTTTCCTTGCAACTTCTATCCTCTGCAGGCTTGCAATGCCCATGGTATCTACTGTGTCCCACTGTATGACACACTTGGTACGTATTCTCCCTCCATTCTGATATATATATATAGATGAGTTTTTCTCCCTCCATTCTGATACTTGTTGCTACCTTTTATGTTGCTTCTTTTACTATTCGTGTATGTATACTGTTCTAAAATTTGAAAAATTGAAACCTAGTCCTGATCACATTTCCAGAAAGAAAAGCAATATAAATACCCATTATCACCTTAAGAATGTATTGCGAATAAGATCTGTGATGACCTCTTTAGTCTATTAACATGAAAAACAACTATGTAAGAAAGTGAATTCTATGGAGTGAGTACTATTTTTTCTCTCCACTTGCGCAGTCTTGCATTGGACAAGACAATATATCAGAATAGTTCACTCATTCTTATGGACCATTTATCTTTGTAGGAGCTGGTGCAGTAGAATTCATATTGTGCCATGCAGAAGTTGAGATTGCATTTGCTGAGGAAAAGAAAACTGAGCTGGTATGATAACATGAAGAATCAATATGCTTTCAATTTCTTGTGTAATGTGTTTTTATGTCCTATAGTGGAACCTCTCTATTAAATATTTGTCATTCTTGCCTTTGCTTGTGTGATAAATACATGAAGCTGGCTTCATGCGTATATCAGTGCCTTGGTCTACAATACAAGAGCAGCATATCATCTGTCTTTATTCTAACCGTTGTCTGCTAAACCCTGCAAAGTTGCATCAGCTATTTGGATCAATAGTCTTCAGTACACAATACTTAAATTACTTATTTTTACCCATATTTCTGATTTCACATTACACAATAGATTGGGGAGGAGTGCTTAGGTGTATAGTATTCGTGGCTTTTTTTTTTCTTCGCGAATACGTAGGAAAACTGCGTATCTGTGTATTAAGGGAAGAATTAGTGGCCCGAACCTTCAAGCTGGGACCAAGGCAAGAGGGGTCAGAAACATACACAAAAGGACTGTCTAATAAAACACACAAAACAGAGACGACCCTATATAAACCGTGCTTAGGACTGCCCAAGCAACCGACCCAAACCCAGATTCTTCAGCCCACTCATGCCGGCAAATGTACAAAGCTGCGCTTCATGTTTGAGCTTGCTGAGTACCACCTGGACTGAAGGGGGAGAACACTCAAAGACCCCAGCATTTCTATGCTTCCATAAGGATCAGGCACCAAGAATGACTAGTGTGTTAAAACCTTTTTAGTTTATTTTAGCCACCCATATGGTTGCTCTTCTCCACCAGAAATCAAAATCCTCTTCATCATTTCCTGGAGCAAGACATTGTAAATCAAAGAGAGATAGCCTAAACCAGATTTCTCTTGCGAAAACACACTCAACTAAGATATGTTGGACCGTTTCATCGGCTTGATCACAAAGCACACATTGGGCGGGATGGGGAAGGCCTCTTTTCCTGAGCTGATCTGCTGTCCATGGGTGAATGGGTGCCTTGTTTGTAATGTTGCTGATTTAATCCATGGGTCAATGGACATGTGCATGTTCAAGGTAGAGCGAAATGACTGTAAGCACACAGCTGTGCCTGCCTATAACACATGTCTATCTAAGAGACTGAAACTTGTCTTTTTTTTTTTTGTTTTGGGCTGAGATTATGAGAGCTATATTGCTAATGGATGACACTTGTTTTATTTTCAATATTTATGTGTTCTACTACTCAATGCTCGTTAAATGTTTTTCAATTTGGGCAGCTCTTGAAGACTTTACCCAAGTCTAGTGAATTCTTGAAAAGTAAGTTTGATTTATCCTAGATATAGATTTCATCGTCATGTTCTGAAATTTTTCTAACTGTACTTGTTTTTGCAGCAATTGTGAGCTTTGGAAACGTGACTGAGGAACAGAAGGAAGAAGTATCCAAATATGGGGTATCAATCTACTCGTGGAATGAATTTATGTCCCTGGTGAGATTATCTTCACGATCCATATTGATATTATTGCTTTTCTGTTGTTCATATTGTGTTTATCGACCAATATCATTAACAAACACTTCTTTCATGGAGCAGCAGTATAAGGATTTCTAATGGACCCTGCAAGTTATTTAATTATTTTATATAAATTGTTACCATTTTATGATGCTGAGTACCCTAAGAATATAATCTGTTGCTTTATCATTCACAAAAGAAAATTTGTTTCTTTATTTGTACTTCTACTTGATGATGCAACGAGGAAAAACAAAAAGTAAAACTTGGCCTAACTATTTAGTTGATAATATCTGTTTACTGTCTGGACCTACTTTGTTCTATGGTCAACATGAAACTAAAATTTGGCAACTAACAACTTTACAATTCAATAGAACTATTTTACTGTGATACTGTAGTATAAACTATTCCGTTTTACATGTGATGATGTATCTGCAGGCTGGTGACCAAGAGTTTGATCTTCCAGCCAAGGAGAAGAAAGATATATGCACTATTATGTACACTAGTGGAACTACTGGTGACCCTAAAGGAGTGTTAATCTCCAATGCGAGCATTATTTGCCTCATTGCAGGTGTTGACCGGCTTCTTAACTGTGTAAACGAGGAGGTGAGATGCTCTTAACAGTCCTTGTAAATATGTACATAGCTTCACATGCTAATATTTAAATTCTTCAATCATTTGAGAATTTTAGCTGGCAGAAAGTGATGTTTACATGTCATACCTTCCTCTTGCGCACATCTTTGATCGTGTCGTGGAGGAGCTGTTTATGTTCCATGGTGCCTCTATTGGATTCTGGCGTGGGGTAAGCATCTGTACATTTGTGTACATTTCACCTGAATACCTATTGTCATATTACTTTTTGTTCATTGATGACTGTTATGTTTGTTGATAGGATGTTAAGCTGCTAGTTGAAGATATCGGTGTGCTGAAACCAACAATCATGTGTGCTGTTCCTCGTGTGCTTGATCGGATATTTTCTGGTAAGTTGCCTAGTCTCATGCTTCTTGTTGGTGGGTGAGGTGTCTAGCTGTATTATACCCAACAAGTGTATTGATGCCCAATATGATGGCCTGAGTTGTTGTAATATTAGCAATATACTAGTATTAATGTGTACAGATAACAAGGTTACTTCAGTTTGTTCCACATCCACTTTAATTTTTCTTTGGGAAATATCTGTTCATTTGTCTTTAATAGTGTCATTATTGCATAATGATTTGCACCTCATTAGCACCTAGGATGTTGATGAGGCGACTTGGCTAGATGGCATAACTAATTCACGATATTATTCACCTGATTTTAATAGATTGGATGTATCCATATCGTATTTATTCTTTCATACCCATCCATACCTACATGTTTTCCTATTTAGAATATGAATAATTGGTATATGATGTTCTTTTGCTCATAGAAATTCGTGTGTGAACGTGCTATGTGGTTTTTGGTCTAACTACTAGTTTTGTTTGCTTCAATTGTTCAAAAGGATTTAAAACCGGCACTGAGTGCGAATATATGTGTTCATTGTATTCTATTTCTTATTATTTTACCTGATTTTTCAGGATTACAAGCTAAAATTTCCTCTGGTGGTTTTGTGAAGAGTACTTTGTTCAATCTTGCTTACAAATAGTAAGATTACTAACCTAAATATTCTAAGCTCAGTTTTGTCAGAAAGCACCAGATGATAGCCTTTTTCTTTAACCATAAGTGTCTCTAGCTGCCCTTTTTGTTTCATCATTGAAGGACTTTTAACTTTTACATATTCAATTATGAAACAAGCATTATTACTTTTTGCAGTAAGCAGTATAGAATGATGAGAGGAGCTAAGCACAATGAAGCTGCTGCCATATGTGATAAAGTAGTTTTCAGTAAGGTAATAGAATTTGGTGGTGAATGCTAACATGTTATTGATGTTATAATAAGTTTTCTTCCTTATTTTTTCTACATTTAACATATTGTACTTCAGGTGAAAGAGGGTCTTGGTGGAAGGGTTAGAGTTATTCTATCTGGAGCTGCTCCACTTGCCTCTCATGTTGAAGAATACTTGCGTGTGGTAACATGTGCGCATGTCATTCAAGGATATGGTATGTTTCTTTTGCCCCTCTTGTGAAAACAAAGCCTCTTACTCCTTTATACTCATATTGTAACTTTGCTCTCTTTGTTATCCATTTGGTGGTTGGACTCTTCTACTGTTTCGTAAAATGGATTAAATCTTCTAGTAATAGGGCAGACCTGGGCTCTATATGGTGTTCCAGGGTCGGTCTCGTGTGTGCGCTTAGTTAGTCACTTTATGATATTTACCCATCTCTCCTCGGTCCCAGCTTGAGGGTCTATATACGGACTGTTTTTCTTCCCTATAATACAAAGATACACATCTCTCTCCTGTGTATTCACGAAAAAAAAACTTCTAATAATGCATTCAAATTAGTGACTTGGCGTGACAGGGTAGATGAAGTTGCTGCTTCATATTTGTGGATTTGGTTTAGTGTAGCTAATTGTAGTTTAGTGTAACAACTTGGTCGGATGTTTTCCTAGTTTCCGCTCTGAGGCATCACTGAAAATAACCAAGGAATGAGACAGAGAACTGTTAGTTGATTTTTCTTGTTTTATTTTTCCCCTCATGTCATGCATTTATCCTAAAATTGGTTTCAATGATCAGAAAAAGGTAGAAAATTACATAAATTTCTTTTAGCCAAGTCAGTTCAGATGTTTTCTGCTTCAGGATACTATCGGAAGTTTGATTCTTATCATCTATACTGGAATGATTTCACTCATTTTCTCTCCTGGCAGGTCTGACGGAGACATGCGCTGGATCTTTTGTCTCGTTACCAAACCAGATGTCCATGATAGGGACTGTTGGTCCTCCTGTGCCAAATATTGATGTTCGTCTAGAGTCTGTCCCAGAAATGAATTATGATGCACTTGCGGACATAGCTCGTGGCGAAATATGCATGAGGGGAGAAACACTATTCTCAGGATATTACAAACGTGACGACCTTACAAAGGAAGTCCTGGCTGATGGGTGGTTCCATACTGGTAGGAATTGTTCACTATTCTTTCTGTTAATCTGTTTCTATAATATGATGGCTGCAAAATATTGAACCTTGTTGAGCTTATTCACATGTAAGGACTCAGGAAATTGCTCTCCTGGTTAATTTTCACAACAACAACAAAGCCTTTTATCCCAAGCAAGTTGGGGTAGGCTAAAAATATAATTCTATTTAATCTCGATCTGCATCTGCTGCTCTAGATTATGACTAGTTCCATGACAGTGGTAGAACAATTGTGATTGTTGCATTTAAGCAGTTAAAATTCCGGGTAGAAATTCACTTAGAATTCCATAACATGTATCACCATAAACATGTTCTTCCAGGTATTATTGTGCCATACTGGACACTTGGACACAATCACATATTCTGCTTGCAGGTGACATTGGTGAGTGGCAACCTGATGGAAGTATGAAAATCATAGATCGCAAAAAGAATATATTCAAACTTTCACAGGGAGAATATGTCGCTGTTGAAAATTTGGAGAACATATATGGTCTGGTTTCTGCTATAGACTCGGTATGTAATGAGAAACTTTTGAACCTCTCTACGGCTAACTTTGTTCTTACATCACAATCGATATCCGGGATGGTTCACTCGTGCTTCTCTCCAGTTTATTCTGTTGAAAGAATTTTATCTGATTTTTTTAGCAATGTTTCAGATTTGGATATATGGGAACAGCTTTGAGTCCTTCCTTGTCGCTGTGATCAATCCTAACAAGGATGCTCTTGAGAGTTGGGCTGCAGCAAATGGAATAGATGGTGATATTGAGGCACTGTGCCAGAATCCTAAAGCAAAAGAATACATCTTAGGAGAGCTGTCTAAAATAGGAAAAGAGAAGAAGGTGAGCTGATTGTTTCCTTATTTTGCTCGTGTTTATTGCTTTTTGCTTCTCTGTTTGCTTCTGGTGGTGCATAACATAACTTTGCACGTATATCTCAGCTGAAAGGTTTTGAGTTCATAAAGGATGTACATCTAGAACCAGTGCCGTTTGACATGGACCGTGATCTGATCACTCCAACGTATAAAAAGAAGCGTCCGCAGTTGCTCAAGTACTACCAGGTATTGCTCATTGAACTAGTCACGAAGCACGTCCTGCATATGTTGTAACTTGTCCCGCGGGGCACAGCTGCTTCAGTGGGTTGCCCTCTTTCTGTGCATGTAGATCCTGTAGTGGATACTTTACATACTAGTACCTCTGAAGTTATTAGTATTTTATTTAATCAGCATTCTTGTACTTTGTGGTGATGGATTTGATGAGTTCAACATTCAATTTGCAGGGCGTGATTGACAACATGTACAGGAATGCAAAATGAGCTCACCGTGCCATATGCAAGAAAAGCCAATACGAAGATTCCCCACGCTGAAGATGACTGGAGTGCTGTGTATATGTTGATAGTTTGGATGCATGAATGGTGTAACAGCTTTGCTGAAAACGATTTCCCCTTGCATATAGCAGACTGGGCAGTGCGCTGTCACGTAGAACTTATTCCCTCCCTCTTACAAGTTTTGGGATCAACTTTCACGCTGTACTATCGCCCTTGGCTTGGTTTGTGTCGGTTCACTGGATGCCACACTCGCCTGAGGACCAAGGATTGCCATATTTTTTCCTCTCTTGTACTGTTCTTTGTGCGGCATTCAGGGAATGTAGCGATGTACACGTCTGTTCGAAGTATTCGGTGTGCTGGTGTTCAGTGAAGTTGGGGGTCTTATTTTTACACTTTTTCTGTTTTCCAGTATGTATACTTCCTGGTAGGAACTACTGGAAGCAAGCAAACCAGTATGACCCACGTACGTATATCGGCACTGCTACCGTCCCGTTTCTTGAGCACAGCGGCGCGTTTTGTGCCCATTAATTTTCGTGAATTTTCTGACTTGCACAGTATGCGCTCAAGGACTCATGATCTCAACGATAAGAACGTCACCGCAACCTGTTAACAACCGCCGTCAGTGGCGTCCAAGTGTGAGGCCCTATAGTTGGTCACGTCGGACTGGACCGCAGCAGTACTAGTTCGGCAGCAGTGTGGCCCACGCTGCTCCCTCCTCCACTCAACAGTCAGCAACGAGCAAAACGGACCAGATCGTAACAGGAGATATTTTGAACAGGAGAAACGTGCAGGCTGGTGCTCAATGCGCCTTTCAGCTGACAGCAAAGGTGGGAAGGGCGGATTGATTCTGGACTACTACTACACGGGAAAACACATCCAAGCAGCGAGGTGAAGCTGTGGCGCAAGCGCCCGTTTGTGTAGCTAGCAGGAACCATTGCTTCCGAAGCCTAGACGAAGACGAGCAATCTATGCGTGCACTGCGTACTTTGAGTCCCTCGCTGCTCGCTTGGACCGCGAAGCGTTTATGCCATTGCCAACCTGTCCCGGGCCGGGTACGGGTGGTTGGTTAGCCACACCACACGTGTGCGGCCACTAGCCAGCCCCTACCGGGAGGGCCCAAACCCAAGCTGTTTGCCGAACAGGGCACCTCCGGTTCGCTCCGTACGGCGGCCATTCCGCCGTGTCTACACATGGCCGAACCCGGGACCGCGGCCTTTGGGCCCATCAATTCTTCTTCGGGGACGTGTTCCCCGATCCCTTTCTCGACACTAACGTACTCTTCCCCAAGAAAAAGAAAGCCCGCGCATCTGCAGCTGCAGGCTCTCGTGATCGACACATCGTCGTCTCCGGGGGCTTGAGCTCGAAAGGCTCACGTTGCGTTGGTCGCTATCTACTCCGGGGATGTGAACAGTTATTGGCAGGTGGAGATAGACCATCAATGGAGTGCGGCCGGCGAGACGTGGCGCGTCACCTGTGGCATGCGGGGCAAATTCGGGTCGGGTTGATGATGTGTACCGACCAAGGACTAAAGCAAACTGATGCGAGTGGCTTCGTCCCCTTTCGATGCGGGGTGATGCGTGAAGTGCGTGATTGAGATGCGTGGGTGGTGTGTGCCGAGCAGTGGTATCTTATTTTCCCTTTACAATATATGCAGAGTTTGAGTACTAAAAATATGGAACTAAAGGAAACCTACTCACAAAAAATATACTGTCACGAAAAAATCTGAGATGGGCAGGTCATGACTTGTACAGTGCCGAAAAATGCCGGTGACCTTAATATATGCAGAGTTTGAGTTTGAGTAAATAAGCAAACCGAAAAGGGACAGTATCAAATCTGAGATGGGCAGCTCATGCCGAGTACTGTACCCATGTTTGACGTCGTCGTTGGGCCGTCGTCCTGTATGGAGAGGGCTGTGACAAAACCCTGGGTCTGGGTCGGCGGGGGCGCACGTGGGTGACATACGAAGCCGAGTAGTACCATGCACGGTGACGCCGTCGCGCCTCGCATCATCTCTGGCCTCTTCTGCGAGTGTGATGCATGCGCTGGACCCACCCGTCAGTGCACCGGCACCGGCACCACCGCTTTGCTGCTGCATGCGGCCGCTCTCGCACCGTCACTGCGTGTAGGCTCCCCAGTGGCCCACGTATCTGCGCCTTCGCCTTCTGCTGGTAGAGCTGGATGTATCGGTACTAATACCCGGTATTTTCTTCTTGTTGTTGTTGTTAAGCGTCCATCACGTTAGACATGCATACAGTCTTTCTAGAGGACTACCTTATACTAACGGATAATAATAATTTAAGGAAACCGTACGTGTCATCTCACACTCACAGTACTATCATTATTATTATTATTGTTGTGACATGGAAAAGATGCAGTTTTCTTACTATTTCGTTTCTGCCTTTTTCGGTGACACGCCCGAGTGACTCATCATTTCATCAATGGGAGGGGATCCTTTTATTCATCCGATGAGACACGTAGCTGCCTAGCTCCTGATGCGTGAACCTTTTTCGGATAATAAGTAAAACGAGGTGTGGCGCCACGTCTGCGTTCGTCGCTTTATAGTTAGTGGTAGCTTGTTTCTAGGTACTACGGGTCCACACACGCTCGATCGATGACCCTATATATCGCACCTTTTACGTGCTGGAATCTTTAATTTGGTCGTTTACGAACTTATACATCATATACAAATATGTGTAGTATATATATGTGCCCTGCGCGTGACCTGGACGTCCTTGTCTAAGTAAAAGGAGGAGAGCAAGAGAGGCGACGACACATCGATCGCGTTTTGACAAAGCCAAGCGGAATTGTTTTTGCATCCATTGCTGGCCGTCTTTTGGCCATTGCAGACACGTCTGGTTCATGGGTGTTTTGACCTGCAGCGGGCAGGTGCCGTGTGACGCCTCTGCTATTTAAAAACTGCTTCACCATGTAGTGCGCTTTCCCAAAAGTTGGGTACGTGTACGTGCATGGATGCACACATATTCATGTAGTACTACTAGTAGTAGCGTGCAAATATCAACTCAGCGAGTGGGAATATACTACGAGTAGCTCGATCGCGCTTGCAAACAGAGGCAATCAAATAAAATAGTATCATCCTAGCTTGTGGATCGCCGTTTATAGAAAGAGAGGAAGCCCAAAATAAGCCAGAGGAGCTTTTGCATAAGCAGAGAAACAAATCAG